>CM066040.1:295821849-296081849 GCA_033557465.1 Ichthyophis bannanicus | reverse complement strand
AGTCCTTCCCTCTCTCTCCTATGCACCTATGAACGTACACACACACGCACACACACACACACACACACACAGGATTCCTCTCCCCCTACTCTAGAGTCCTTCCCTCTCTCTCCTATGCACCCATGAACGTACACACACACACACGCAGGATTCCTCTCCCCCTACTCGAGTCCTTCCCTCTCTCTCCTATGCACCCACGAACATACACACACACACACACACACACACAGGATTCCTCTCCCCCTACTCTAGAGTCCTTCCCTCTCTCTCCTATGTACCCATGAATGCACACACACACACACAGGATTCCTCTCCCCCTACTCTAGAGTCCTTCCCTCTCTCTCCTATGCACCCATGAATGTACACACACACACACACACAGGATTCCTCTCCCCCTACTCTAGAGTCCTTCCCTCTCTCTCCTATGCACCCATGAACGTACACACACACACACACACACACACACGGGATTCCTCTCCCCCTACTCTAGAGTCCTTCCCTCTCTCTCCTATGCACCCATGAACGTACACACACACACACACACACACACAGGATTCCTCTCCCCCTACTCTAGAGTCCTTCCCTCTCTCTCCTATGCACCCATGAACGTACACACACACACACACACACACAGGATTCCTCTCCCCCTACTCTAGAGTCCTTCCCTCTCTCTCCTATGCACCCATGAACATACACACACACACACACACACACACACACAGGATTCCTCTCCCCCTACTCTAGAGTCCTTCCCTCTCTCTCCTATGCACCCATGAACGTACACACACACACACACACACACACACAGGATTCCTCTCCCCCTACTCTAGAGTCCTTCCCTCTCTCTCCTATGCACCCATGAACATACACACACACACACACACACACAGGATTCCTCTCCCCCTACTCTAGAGTCCTTCCCTCTCTCTCCTATGCACCCATGAACGTACACACACAAACACACACACACAGGATTCCTCTCCCCCTACTCTAGAGTCCTTCCCTCTCTCTCCTATGCACCCATGAACATACACACACACACACACACACTGGATTCCTCTCCCCCTACTCTAGAGTCCTTCCCTCTCTCTCCTATGCACCCATGAACATAAAGACACACACACACACACACACACACACAGGATTCCTCTCCCCCTACTCTAGAGTCCTTCCCTCTCTCTCCTATGCACCCATGAACGTACACACACACACACACACACACACACACACAGGATTCCTCTCCCCCTACTCTAGAGTCCTTCCCTCTCTCTCCTATGCACCCATGAACATACACACACACACACACACACACACACACACACACACAGGATTCCTCTCCCCCTACTCTAGAGTCCTTCCCTCTCTCTCCTATGCACCCATGAACGTACACACACACACACACACAGGATTCCTCTCCCCCTACTCTAGAGTCCTTCCCTCTCTCTCCTATGCACCCATGAACATACACACACACACACACACACACACACACACACACACAGGATTCCTCTCCCCCTACTCTAGAGTCCTTCCCTCTCTCTCCTATGCACCCATGAACATACACACACACACACAGGATTCCTCTCCCCCTACTCTAGAGTCCTTCCCTCTCTCTCCTATGCACCCATGAACGTACACACACACACACACACACACAGGATTCCTCTCCCCCTACTCTAGAGTCCTTCCCTCTCTCTCCTATGCACCCATGAACATACACACACACACACACACAGGATTCCTCTCCCCCTACTCTAGAGTCCTTCCCTCTCTCTCCTATGCACCCATGAACATAAAGACACACACACAGACACACACACACACAGGATTCCTCTCCCCCTACTCTAGAGTCCTTCCCTCTCTCTCCTATGCACCCATGAACATACACACACACACACACACACACAGGATTCCTCTCCCCCTACTCTAGAGTCCTTCCCTCTCTCTCCTATGCACCCATGAACATACACACACACACACACACACACACACACACACACACAGGATTCCTCTCCCCCTACTCTAGAGTCCTTCCCTCTCTCTCCTATGCACCCATGAACATACACACACACACACAGGATTCCTCTCCCCCTACTCTAGAGTCCTTCCCTCTCTCTCCTATGCACCCATGAACATACACACACACACACACACACAGAATTCCTCTCCCCCTACCCTAGAGTCCTTCCCTTTCTCTCTTATGTACCCATGAACGCACACACACACACACACACACACAGGATTCCTCTCCCCCTACTCAAGTCCTTCCCTTTCTCTCCTATGCACCCACGAACGTACACACACAAACACACAGGATTCCTCTCCCCCTACTCTAGAGTCCTTCCCTCTCTCTCCTATGCACCCATGAACATACACACACACACACACACACAGGATTCCTCTCCCCCTACTCTAGAGTCCTTCCCTCTCTCTCCTATGCACCCATGAACATACACCCACACACACACAGGATTCCTCTCCCCCTACTCTAGAGTCCTTCCTCCTCTCTCCTATGCACCCATGAATGTACACACACACACACACGGGATTCCTCTCCCCCTACTCTAGAGTCCTTCCCTCTCTCTCCTATGTACCTATGAGCGTACACACACACACACACGGTATTCCTCTCCCGCTAGAGTCCTTCCCTCTCTCTCCTATGTACCTATGAACGTACACACACACGCACACACACACACACACACACAGGATTCCTCTCCCCCTACTCTAGAGTCCTTCCCTCTCTCTCCTATGCACCCATGAACGTACACACACACACACACACACACACAGGATTCCTCTCCCCCTACTCTAGAGTCCTTCCCTCTCTCTCCTATGCACCCATGAACGTACACACACACACACACACACACAGGATTCCTCTCCCCCTACTCGAGTCCTTCCCTCTCTCTCCTATGCACCCATGAACATATACACACACACACACACATACACACACGCAGGATTCCTCTCCCCCTACTCTAGAGTCCTTCCCCCTCTCTCCTATGCACCCATGAATATACACACACACACAGAATTACTCTCCCCCTACCCTAGAGTCCTTCCATTTCTCTCCTATGCACCCATGAACGTACCCACGCACACACACACAGAATTACTCTCCCCCTACCCTAGAGTCCTTCCATTTCTCTCCTATGTACCCATGAATGTACACACACACACACACGCACAGGATTACTCTCCCCCTACCCTAGAGTCCTTCCATTTCTCTCCTATGCACCCATGAACGTACCCACGCACACACATACACACACACACACACACGCAGGATTCCTCTCCCCCTATTCGAGTCCTTCCCTCTCTCTCCTATGCACCTATGAACGTACACACACAAACACGCAGGATTCCTCTCCCCCTACTCGAGTCCTTCCCTCTCTCTCCTATGCACCCACGAACATACACACACACACACACACACACACAGGATTCCTCTCCCCCTACTCTGGAGTCCTTGCCTCTCTCTCCTCTGCACACTTGTTCGGACATGATTGCTTTTCCACTCATTTTGACAAGCAATGCCCTTCCACTTTGGAAATTACCCTGGGAAAACTTGTCTTTGGTTCATTTATTTTTTCTGTGATTGGTGAGAGTTTGCTCTGTTGGCCATGGGAAAAGTGGATACATTCAGGCTTCACTTTGCACTTCTAGACATCTATCAGGCAAAGTAATGTGTAAGGATAATTTATTTTTACAAGATAATCCAGCCTGCTGTCAGAAAACATTGTATAGTGCAGTTTTTTTGGAGTTAATACTGGCCCAGACCAGGACCATCTGTGCTCGCTGATGGGATCCTCTTACTCATACTGTGGGGAGTCGCCGCAGGGATTTACATCTAGGAAACCGAGGAGATACATTTTGCCGCAGGGATTTAGCTGGGTATTCCCTACCCTCCACAGCCATTGGATTTATCCTCCTTAGGCATGAGAAGTGCTGTGCGCTTCACTCATGGACAGCTAAAGCTTGGTCTAGGGTGCTGGTAACTCTTGGGCTGAAGTGACGTTTCACAGGGAAGGAAATGGGTCGTTTTCTTTTGAAAATTTGGCTGAGAGACCACATACCTTTGAGTTATTCTGATAGTCCTTGGTTTAGTTGAGATATTTCTTGGGGCTGGTGCGGTAGTTTGGAACTGGGATGTCGTTTGTCACTTGGAAATAACGGGAGGGGTTGGGGAGGGTGTGAGTGGATATTTGGCTGTCACCGCTGAACTTTAGACCCAGATATTCGATGCCTGGACCCAGATTGCCATGAATATTGCTGCCTATCTAGCCGCTGCCCACCTACCTTCAGCGGTGAAAATTAGGACAGTCTTTTAGATACCCCTCCTTTGCTGCTTTGTGATAACTGAGCAGTGGCTCAATATTGCTACTGTGCGGATTTTGCCGAGTGACGCCCCAGAATGATTAGATGCTAGATGGCTTGCACTGGGGCGACCATGAATATCCCACGCAATTCTGCTATCCATGTTAATCTCTTTGAATATCCCCCTGACATGTTTCGGATTAACTCAGGCCTTTTCAGCAATGGCACAAGGGGAGCTCCAGAGAGCTTCAGCAGGTATTTCCCTGTCCCCAGATGGCTTACACTTTAAGAGCTGGATTTACTAAAAGCTACTGCCACCTTACCACATGTCCCACCTTATTAAGCCACAGTGCACGTTAACATGTTCATATACTTCACCAATTCAGCCCTAGATTTGTGCCTGAGGGAAGAGAGACAAAGTGACTGCTGCTGGTGGGATCTGAATGACAGCGTGTTGCTGGTGCTTAAGACGGCTCTTTGCAGACCCTGCACTCCTAAGGCCTGCGCATTTCTCCTGCCCTGCTTTGTGTCCTGTCGGCTGATGTCTCAGGGATTTTCTTTTTAACCTGCATATAAAGCTTGTGCCAACTATGTGGGATCCACAAGAAATGGAGATTTAAAATGAAATCCTTGTCTTTACCTCAAGCAGCCTAGGTCCGCCTCGCCCTGGATCCACCGCTTTCCATCATTAGGAGATTGAGATCCTACTCCATAGACGTTGGGATTTATGAGTGAGGTTCATGGCTCTCATGGTATGTACAAAGCTATTTGGAGAAAAGCAGTCTTAAGTGCCCGTTCATCCCAAGACGTCACTCAGAAATTGTGCCCCGAGCTATGGAAGAACGAAGTATCCTTTTCAGTAGGGCGGCTAACTGCAAAGACAGGACACAAAACCCTTCTCAAGCAGAAAGCGTGTTTTAACATTATTTTGCTATTTACTTACATTTCCAAATCCGAGCACCAGCAAATAACAGCTGGTTCTTACTTTCCTGCCCAAGAGGGAATACGATTTACTAAGTACAGTGGGGTTCCCAGCCCCCCCCCCCTCCCACTGCATGGCACAGCACTGTGTGTCGCAATGCACTCCCCCTCCCCTCCGCTGGGTGCAGAGAGGCAGCGTGGCAGACTTACCATAAAGCTGGCTTACTGTGCTGTCCTCGCTCCATGCAGGGCGCTCTTCTCTCCCTGGCTGAAGTATTGGGAATCATGAGACCTTGGCCCAGAGAGAAGAGCGCTCGGACCTGTAGCAGAGACAGTGCAGTAAGCCAGCTTTATGGTAAGTGTGACACACTGGCAGCATGGGCCCAGTGGGGGTGCATCCCCCTCCCCGCCGCACCCACTGTCCCTCCCTTGGTACGCCACTTACTAATGTTAACAGATTTTTTTGCAGGAGAATCGTGGACACTTATCCAAAGTGTGTGTGTGTGTGCGGTGGGCATCTTAGTTGCAGGTTTGAGCAACAAGGTGTAAATAGGAGTCATTACCCTGTGCACCTCCTCCATCCCATGACAGCAACGGGCTGAGAAACTGACAGAGACGCACTGTGCAAAATATACAGACAATGCAGGTCAATTCTTAAAACTGACAGAGATCAATTTTTTTCTACCCCTCTGTCCCCATTGCTGGAATTGGAGACAGCAGGACCTAGGGACACAGCTTTAAAATTGGGGACATCAGGTAACCTTATCTATTGACTTTAATTAACCTGTTATAGCAAGTTAACGCAAATTTAACACAAATCCTGCTATTCACTGTGGGGCCTAGTTACTAACTAGGGGTCTCATTTTACAACAGGACACACAAAGGTCACTGCACATGTTTACTCCACATGTGGGCTCATGGATTTTCTATAGTTTGCAGGTACATCACAGCTCTGTCCAAATTCAGCCCCTGTGGGCTGGAAGCAGAAGGCCAACTTCTGCAAATCAATCTCTGCTCTTTGCTCCACTCTACTTCCACATGTCTACTTACTGGCGGCACTTTCAGCTGCATTTTAGAGGCGCAGTTTACAGTCAGGTTATTTTATCTGGCCCTTTTCTTTTTTGCCTTTTTCTTCCACTGCCAATTCCAGACTTCGGTCCTTTCACGTTGCTGCCCCTTATGACTGGAACAAGCTACCTGAGTTTGTGCATCAGGCTTCATCTCTGCCCCTTTTCGAATCCATGCTAAAGGCTCGCCTCTTTGAGGCTGCTTTTGGATCCCGTTCCTTTGTTTACCTTGTGCCTCCTTGCCCTTTGCTCTACCCTCATTTTCATCTGTTGTCTTGTCTATCTTGATTAGATTGTATCAACGTATTGGATCAATAATATAGGTAAAAAGTTCCACCTAGTGTAAATTCAATATGCTATATTATGTCTTATGAATCTTCGAACTAATCATTTATAAACCATAGGCCCGATCTTTGAAGGCAGTTACACAGGTAACAGCCTGGTTAAGTCCCTAATGTGCCCGTATGTTACCCGCTTAGCACCTGGGCGTGTGTGTGAGGCGTTCCAGGGCAGAGCGGAGCTGGAGAATGGCACTACGCAGGTAGAAGCAATTTTCAAAGCTGCCCGCTTAGTGCTCTGTGCCTTAAAGATTTATTTATTTATTTGGTTTTATATACCACGCTATTTAGAATTCAGTGCTGTTTACAGAGAACAAGAACGGAAATTACATAGAACAAGTTTGGAGAACGACAACAAATTACATCGAATAGTTTAAAACAACAACAACACCACCAAGGAAAACCCTCACCTATCTTTAAGGCGCTGGGGCTAAACGTCAGCATCAAAAATCGCTGCTACCCGCTTAGCCTCGGTGGCACCCAGCCTGTGCGATGTGACCCGGATTTTCATTTCTGTCGCCGCGGAAATGAAAATCCAGGTTAAGGGGGTCTGCGGAAAGGCTATGCGCCAACACAGCACATAGCTTGCCTAAATGAAAATCGGGCCCCATGTAAACAATTTTTGTTGGACATAATAATGAGGTTGCTATAAATCAGCGCCCTCCAACTAATCCTTTTATTCTAATTTAATGATCATGCAGTGTATCGAAAACTGAATTCACTGCCTTCAAAAACCAACACATTTCAAACTTATCTCATTTTAGTTCTGCCTCAGGGTAATCACTTATCTGAATGGGTTAGCTTGTCCGTTTCTTCATTATGAATGGGTTAGCTAGTCCGTTTCTTCATCATGAAAGGGTTAGCTTGTCCGTTTCTTCATCATGAATGGGTTAGGTAGTCTATTCCTTCATCATGAACGGGTTAGCTAGTCCGTTCCTTCATCATGAACGGGTTAGCTTGTGTGTTCCTTCGTCATGAATGGCTTAGCTTGTCCATTTCATCATCATGAACAGGTTAGCTTGTGCATTTCTTCATCATGAACGGGTTAGGTAGTCCGTTTCTTCATCATGAACGGGTTAGGTAGTCCATTCCTTCATCATGAACGGGTTAGCTAGTCCGTTCCTTCATCATGAACGGGTTAGCTTCTGTGTTCCTTCATCATGAATGGCTTAGCTTGTCTGTTTCTTCATCATGAACAGGTTAGCTTGTGCATTTCTTCATCATGAATGGGTTAGGTAGTCCGTTTCTTCATCATGAACGGGTTAGCTTGTGCGTTTCTTCATCATGAATGGATTAGGTAGTACATTTCTTCATCATGAACGGGTTAGCTTGTGCGTTTCTTCATCATGAATGGATTAGGTAGTCCATTTCTTCATCATGAACGGGTTAGCTTGTCTGTTTCTTCATCATGAATGGGTTAGCTAGTCCCTTTCTTCATCATGAATGGGTTAGCTAGTCCATTCCTTCATCGTGAACGGGATAGCTAGTCCATTCCTTCATCATGAACGGGTTAGCTTGTGTGTTCCTTTGTCATGAATTGCGTAGCTTGTCTGTTTCTTCATCATGAACGGGTTAGCTTGTGCGTTTCTTCATCATGAACGGGTTAGCTTGTGCGTTTCTTCATCATGAACGGGTTAGCTCAAAGAGCTCCAAGATGGTTTGAAGAAATGCACAAGCTAACCCGTTCAGATAAGTGTTTACTCTGAGGCAGAACTAAAATGAGATAAGTTTGAAACACATTGGTTTTTGAAGGCAATGAATTCAGTTTTCAATACACTGCATGATCCCTTAAATTAGAATAAAAGGACTAGTTGGAAGGCATTGATTTATAGCAATCTAATTATTATGTTCGACAAAAATTGTTTACATAGTATGTAAATGATTAGTTCAAAGGAGCATAAGACATAATATAGGATATTGAATTTATACTAGGTGAAACTTTTTATCTACATCATTAGATCCAAAATGTTGGTATAGAGATTAATTTTGTATCATAAAATGGCTACTGCTAGATGGTCAGAAGTTCATGTTGAATAGATTGTAAGCATTAATGAGCAGGGACCATCTATATTTCTGTTTTTACAGCACTGCGTATGCCTTGTAGTGTTATATGAATGATTAATAGTAGTAGTACATGACTTCTTAAAGGTAGAATTTCCAGAATGCATCAGTCTGCAAAACTTTCCAAATCATCATCAGTCTACCTTCTCCCTTCTCCACCCAACCCCTCCAGCACTCACAAACAAGACCTGCAACTGACTGACTCAGTGCACCACTGAGATCAACATCTCAGTCAGTGCATTAACAGGCAAGGCCTTCAAATGACTCCGTGCACTGACAGTGAGGACCATACTGACTCATTTGCAGATTTTGCTATGAGTCAGCTGAGCCAATTGCAGATCTTGCCTGTAAATACATTGACTCGGTTGGAGGTCTCACCTCTAAGTGCCCTGAGTTAGTTGCAAGTCTCACCAGTGAGTACACTGACTTTGTTGGAGATCTCGCCAGTGAGTAAACTGAGTCAGCTGCAGGTCTTGCTTGAGTTCACTTTGGAGGTCTCACCTGTGAGTGCATTGAGTCGGTTACAGGTCTCACTTCTGAGTGCCCTGAGTCAGTGACAGTTCTCATTTGTGGGAGGTAGGATCAGCACCTGGGTCAGTGCACTCACAAGTGAGCTGCTTATCCCAGTGTATTCAGAACTGGGGTCACCTGGCGTTCCAGATCCTGAATTAGAGTGGCATCCACACGGGTTTTCCTTATGTTTGTGGAAGGCACTCATACTCTTCCAGAAAAACTCAGTCACCACTTCTCAGATTAACATTAGTGATGAAGGCAATTTTTTGCTGTTAAATTACTTGATTTTAACCAGGTCTATGCAATGATCTTTCAACACGAAAGCTGAAACTAAAATACGCCTTCAACATGAGCAGACTTAAATACAGACAATTCTGAACTTTGCCGGGCTAAAATGCAGCAAGCGGCAGCGTTCAGTTTAACTTAGCCTTTTTTAAAGGTGACGTTTGAATGAGTAAAAACAATGTCACCTTCGGCAAGTTTATTTCAAGCTGGGCGGCATGTTGAATAGTCTCTCTGCCATGGTGGAAATGAGCTGACAGGTGCAAAGTGCAAATTTGGCTTCTGTCCAAGGATTATATCAAGTTAGCCATGCTGGACGTGGTTTCTCGTCTTTGGTTTTCAGACAGTCTTCCTGAGATGGTGAACACCCCAATGTTGCCTCTGCTGAGGATCCCTGGAACGCGAATGCACCACCTGATGACAATATAAAGCAGAACGCAGAGTAACATGAAGGCTCCGATCACTGTCAGAGCCAGCCCAACACTGAACATGGTGTTTAAAGGCCGCAGGGAGTTGATCTCTGGTGTAGAAATGGACATTATAGTCAGAACAATGCCACAGGTCAAAATAATGATGGCGCTTATGAAGACAACCACAGCGTCTGAGAAGCCGCCGCTCTTGAGCACGTCAATGTGCTCCTGGCTGCGGATACAATTCATGTCCTGTATGGCTGAGCTGAGCAGCTGTTTCATGAGAATGAGGAGCGCCAAGATGCAGAGGACTGTGCCGACAGCCAAGCGCCACTCTCCAGAGCGGCTGCTGGTGCTGTACAGGAGAAGAATCCCCCCCACTCCACACATTAGGATCAGCATGACAGCCAGACTGTAGCACACCACAGATCTCCTGAAGTCTTGGGACCACCGGAGCTCGATGTGCTCCTCCAAAATACTCCTTTGGATGCGATCTGGGTCTGCAGAGGCTGGGGGAGGTGGCAGTTCTTCCAGCTCCGGCATTGCAATTTTCACTCTGTAAGATCACATCAAGGGACAACACAGACAGCCAAAGTTTTGCCTGCTGTGTATCGCTTTCATCTCCTGTGCCATTTTCAGTGGAGACCAGTGATTAAGTTATCTCAGTACCCAAGTATGGCAAGACATGTGTCTTTAACTCAATGGCCACAGTCCTTCTGTGGGACAAAGCAGAACTTTTGCCTTCAGGTCTCTGGTGCAACACCTACAGTGGTACCTTCGATGGATCAGGAGTTTGGGTCAGCACACAGTCTTCAGGACACTTGTATCTCTGACCTGGAATTTCCAAAGTAGAAAGTGAGACTTGTGTAGTACATTACTCATTTTTTTGTATTGTGCTGTGATATTTGTGCAATGAGGAGTCAACAGTATCAGAGGGCAACTGGGCACAGAGAAATGAGAATAGCTTAGCATAGAAAGTAAGATATAGTAAATAGTCTCTGAGTAGAAATAAATAAATTGCTTCTAGAGAGCTTTTTATTTAAATCAAATCAAAGTATTGCTTAGCATACAAAGCAGAATAAATAGTCTCTGAATAGACAGCATACATGTTTCTAGAGACATTTACAAAGAAGCCTTCCAGTTGAGAGGCAAAAGATCAGTGAAGTTGTCTTAAATAGGTGTTAAAGCCAAGTGACAGATCAAAGGGGCAATTTGAAAGGCTCACTCTATCAGAGGAAGGGATTGTGAATCATCCAGGAAATTGGTAAGACATTATCTTAGAAGCACAGGTCAGGGTACTATGTAGCAAGCCAGCTTTTATTAAGTATTTTTCCCTCCCACCCACTCCAACTCTCACCCACCCTGGTTATCCTCATCAGGAATAGATTAATTAAGGACCTGAAATTAATTGATCTTGAGGTGAACAAAGTTCATTAAATGTATTAGATATCGTTGTATTAGTACAAGTATCCCCAGCACACTTAAGTAAGTAAACAACTTAAATAGCTAATCAAAACCTTAAAACTAAGATGCAGACAGCAGTCCAGCAGCAAGATGGGAGCCATCCAGTCTTTTGCATTGTATGTCACATGTATGGTTTTCTCCCAGTTGGTGAAGTGTCTTATGTGTGCACTAGGTGCAAGGATCTCTGCTCTCAAGGAACAGGTCCAATCTCTGGAGGTTAAAGTAGAAGACTTGGAGGACATAAGGAAGACAGAGTTATATAGATGAGACCTACAGAGATGTAGTACTGAAATCACATCTCCAGTCTAGGAGCTTCCCTTTTGCCATGGAAGAAAGAGGTCATCTGGCAGGAGAGCATCACCCTGGTGTGGCAGGAAGTGATTCTGTAGCTAGGACCTGTCCTCCAGGTGATGTGAAATCCTCTCGCACCAAGGAGGTCTCTCCAGGGCCATGTACTCATCTGGGAAGGGTTAGGACAGCCATTATATTTAGTGATTTGATCATTAGACATGTAGATAGCTAGATGGCTGGTGGACATGAGGATTGTCTGGTAACATGCCTGTGTGGTGTGAAAATAGCAGACCTCACACGCCACCTAGACAAAGTCTTAGATAGTGCTGGGGAGAAGTCTGCTGTCTTGGTACATGTTGGTACCAATAACATAGGAAAGTGTGATAGGGAGGTTCTGGAGGCTAAATTTAGGTTTTTAGGTAGGAAGCTGAAACCCAGAACGTCCAGGGTAGCATTCTCCGAAATGCTTCCCATTCCATGCACAAAACCCAAAAGGCAGGCAGAGCTCCAGATTGAATGCGTGGATGAGATGATGATGCAAGGAAGATGGTTTTGGATTTGTTAGGAACTGGGCAATAGTCTGGGGAAAGAAGGGACTTTTCTGAAGGGATGGACTCCACCTTAACCGGGATGGAACCCAGCTGCTGGCATTAACCTTTAAAAAGGAGATAGAGCAGCTTTAAACTAGATAATAGGGGAAAGCCAACAGTCGCTCAAGAGTGCATGGTTTGGAAGGATGCATCCTTGAAGGATACCAGCAAAAGAGGGAAGTTACGGTATCCCAACAGAAAGGTTCCAATAACGATAAAGGTTACCCAGATGGCCTTAAGTACAGAGCAGACAGTGCTGAAAGATTCCAAATTACCCCTGTCTACTGATAACCAGATTAATATGAATAAAATACAACCTCTAAAATGCTTTTATGCAAATACAAGAAGTCTAAAAAATAAGATGGGTGAGTTAGAATATATAGCACTAAATGAAAGGTTAGATATGATTGGTATCTCAGAGACTTGGTGTAAGGAGGACAACCAATGGGATACTGTGAAACCTGGGTAAAACCTATATCGTAATGATAGGGTAGATCAAATTGGTGGAGGGGTTGTGCTCTATGTTAGAGAGGGCACTGAGTCACACAGAATTAAAGTTTTGCAGGAAACAAAATACACTGTAGAATCTCTATGGATAGAAATTCCTTGTAAAAAGGGGAAGGCGATGGCAGTGGGGGTGTATTAACCACCACCTGGCCAGAATGAACAAATGGATGATGAAATGCTCAAAGAAATCAGGAAAGCTAACAAGAGTTACAACATAGTAACATGGTATATAATGGCAGATAAAGACCATCACGGTCCATCTAGTCTGCCCAACAAGGTGGCAAGAGTAAGTGCATCAGCACTCTAAGCAGGTCACCCCTCCCCATGCCTTTGTTTAGGGGTGTGCAGGTCACCCCTATTTGTTGAAATTTAAGAGATAGTTAAGTTTATTTTGATTTTATCCTATTGCCATAAAAGGGATCCACTGTGTCTGTCCGATGACATTTTGAATTCTGTCACTGTATTTGCCCCCAACACTTCCATCGGGAAGGCATTCCAAGCATCCACCACCCTTTCAGTGAAAAAGTATTTCCTGACGTTGCCTTTCAGTTTACCCCCTTGAAGCTTCATGTTCTGCCCTCAAGTTTTAAGCTTTCCTGTCTTTGAATAAGGTTTGTATCATATCTCCCCTGTCCTTCCTCTCCTCTAATGTATACCTATTTAGGTCTTCAAGTCTCTTCTCATACGTCTTCTGGCGCAGGCTCCAAATCATTTTGGTCACCTTCCTCTGAACTGTTTCAAATCTTTTTATATCCTTTGTCAGATATGGTCTCCAAAAATGAACACAATATTCCAAGTAAGGCCTCACCAGCGACTTGCACAGTGGCATTAGCACCTCTTCCTTTCTGCTGGTAATTCCTGTATTTGTATTTGTGAATGATATTCAGAATGATGAATGGAAAAGTCTGTCTTTTTGCAGATGACATGCAAATTTGCAACAGAGTGGGCTTCCCTGAGCGAGTGTATAACATGAGGAAAGATCTACAAAAGCTGGAAGAATTGTCTAATGTTTGGCAGTTAAGATTTAATATGAAGAAGTGCAGAGTCATGCACTTGGGATGCAGAAATCCAAGGGAATTGTATGGGATAGGAGGCGAGAGGTTGGTGTGCACGGGCCAGGAGAAGAACCTTGGAGTGATTGTTTCTGAGCATCTCAAGGTAGCAAAACAATATAACAAGGCAGTGGCCGAAGCCAGAAGGATATTGGGTTGCATACAAACATAGAAACATAGAAATATGACGACAGAAAAAGACCACATGGTCTATCTAGTCTGTCCTTCCATATCAACAACTACAACAGTCCCCTTTTTACCTTTAGAGATCCTCTGTGTTTGTCCCATGCTTTTTGAATTCAGTTACTGTCCTCATCTCCACCACCTCCACTGGGAGACTATTCCACTGATCCACCACTCTTTCCGTAAAGAAATATTTCCGCATATCACTCTTGAATCTATCTCCCTTCACCCTCATCACATGTCCCCTCGTAGCAGAACTTGCTTTCAATTGAAAGAGGCTCTCTCCCTGAACATTTATGCCACAGAGGTATTTAAACATCTCAATCATATCACCTCTATCCCGCCTTTCCTCTAAGGTGTACATATTAGGATCCTTCAGTCTGTCCTCATATGCTTTATAATGAAGACCACTAATCATTTTAGTAGCCACCCTCTGCACTGACTCCATCCTGTTCACATCCTTTTGAAGGTGCGGTCTCCAGAATTGCACACTATACTTCAAATGAGGTCGCACCAAAGACTTATACAGAGGCATTATCACCTCCTTTTTTCTGCTAACCATTCCTCTCCGTATGCACCCAAGCATCCTTCTAGCTTTTGCCGTCACCTTCTCTACCTGTTTAGCTACTTTAAGATCATCAGACACAACCACGCCTAGGTCCCGCTCTTCTTTAGTGGACAAAAGTACTTCACACTCTATACTGTATTGCTCCTTTGGATTGCTGCAGCCCAAATGCATGACCTTACATTTTTTAACATTAAATCCCAGCTGCCAAATTCTAGACCATTATTCAAGCTTAGCTAGATCCCTCCTCATGTTATTTATTTTTATTTATTTTTATTTATTTAGCAAGCATTTGTAGCCCGCTCCTTCCAGCGATCAGAAGCGGGTAGGATTACTATTGTGAAACTGCCGAATCAAGGCAGGTACAAATTTTGTTTACATACAGATTGTCAGAAAAGCACATCATACAGAGTTAACACTTCTTAGCTATAGGGGAGTTCATTTACATATATACATAAATACATATATACAGGATAATCTTCTTGGACTGTCGAATCAAGGCAGGTACAAATTTTGCTTACATACAGATTGTCAGAAAAGCACATCATACAGAGTTAACACTTCTTAGCTATGGGGGAGTTCATTTACAGATATACATAAATACATATATACAGGATAATCTTCTTGGACACAGTGGTCAGGGGCTGCTCCATCTGTGGGTTTAGTTCAGGTTGAAATGTGATTGGAAAATGTGCGTTTTGAGTTTCTTTCTGAAGTCTAGAAGGTCATTGCTAGCTCGTAGTTCTGGTGGGAGTTGGTTCCACAGTGTTGGCGCCGCATATGAGAAAGCCCTGTGGCTGGTGTTAGCTTTGGCAGATCTTATATCTGTTGGAGTGTGAAGGATGTTGGAATTGTGGGTTCTTCTGTTTCGGGTAGGAGGTTGCAATCTTACTAGGTTGTTGAGGAAGGAAGGTGCTAAGTTGTGGATGAGTTTGAAGGTGGTTGTTAGTATTTTGTATTTTGTGCGAGCTGTTATGGGTAGCCAGTGTAATTGAATTAGTACTGGTGTGATGTGGTCACTTAGATTTTTCTTCATTATGACCCTGGCAGCTACATTTTGTGCCATTTGTAATATGTTTAGGGTTTTTTTAGGTAAACCTTGTAGGATGGCGTTGCAGTAGTCAAAATGTGGCATGATGAGTGCTTGGGCCACTGTTCTGAAGTCTTGGGGATCAATAATATTCCGAATGGGTTGGAGCACTCTAAGCTTGTGGAAAACTGCTCTGTTGGTCTTTCGGAGGTGTTTTTCCATCTTTAGGTCACAGTCAAATGTGACTCCTAGATACTTTATTTCTTTTTTTGTTTGGTAAGTGTTGTTACATAGTGTTATTGATGTGGGAGGGTCAAAATTCGGTTCTTTGGAGATATACATTACTTCGGTTTTTTTGTGATTAATTGACATGCTACTTTGTTGTAACCAGTCTTGCATCTCTCCGATACATGTCTCCAGTGGGTTGTAGTCTGGGTTTTTAGTGTCTAGTTGTGTGTATAGCATGATATCATCGGCATAGATGTGGTAATTAATTTCGTGCCGTGAGAAAATTTTGCATAGTGGCTGCATATATATGTTAAACAGAAGTGCTGAGAGAGCAGAGCCTTGGGGGATTCCCTGTGTTTGTGAGAAAGATTCTGCTTTTTCTCCGTTGAATTGAACCTGTTGTGTTCGATTTGAGATGTAGGATGAGAACCATTTTAGTGGGGTTCCTGTTATTCCTATTGATTTTATCCTATTTATGAGGGTCCCATGATTAACTGTATCAAAGGCAGCTGAGATGTCAATGAATACAAGAATGTACATTTTCTTTTTGTTTTCAAGGCCCTTTAGGAGGTTGTTAAGTAGAACTAGTAACAGGGTTTCAACTCCATGATGTTGCCTGAAGCCATATTGCTGGTCATCAAGAGGAGCACTGTCAGTCAGATGGTCTTGGAGTTGTAGAAGGACCGTTTTTTCTATGATCTTTGCCAGGAATGAGATACTTGATATGGGACGGTAGGAGGCTGGGTCTTCTCCGTTGAGTGTAGTGTTTTTTAGGATCGGTCTAATGACTGATTTCTTTAGTTCTGAGGGCATGATTCCTTGTTGTAGGGATAGATTAACTATGTGTGCTATGTGAGGTGCTATGTCTTGTTTCACTGCCTTGATCCAGGATGCAGGACAGGGATCTAGTGGGGAGGTGGTGCTTTTCAGGCTTGTGACAATGGCTGTGATTTGCTGGGTTCCTATTTTGTGGAAGTGCTCCCATAACTGGTTTTGCGTTGCATAACTGGTATTTGCGTTGCATAACTGGTATTTGCGTTATCTACACCTTCCTGGGTGTCTACTCTATTGCAGATTTTGGTATCATCCGCAAAGAGGCAAACCTTACCTGAAAGTCCTTCCGCTATATCACTAACAAAGATATTTAAAAGAATCGGACAAGAAAGGATCCCTATCTAAATCTAAATTTACTAAAATCTAAATACAGCACATCTAGGGCTCTCCCTCAGTCCAACTCCCTTGTCACCCAGTCAAAGAAATCTATCAGATGTGTCTGACAAGACCTGCCTCTGGTGAATCCACGCTGCCTTGGATCCTGTAATCCACTGGACTCCAGAAACCTCACTATTTTCTCTTTCAACAACACTTCCAATAATTTACTCACCACCAACATTAAATTAACCAGCCTGTAGTTTTCAACCACATCCTTATTTCTGCTTTTGTGTAAAGGGACCACATGAGCCTCTCTCCAGTCCTTTGGCACCAATCCCAACTCCAACGAGGCATTGAAAAGGTCAGTCAGTGGAGCTGCTAGAACATCCCCAAGTTCCCTCAGTATTCTAGGATGTATCCCATCCAGTCCCATCGCTTTGTCTACTTTAAGTTTAGCTAGTTTCTCACGAACACAGTCTTCTGGAAATTGTTCAAGATGTCTCTCGCTTCTGTTCCTGTTCGTGGGAGTTTTCTGAGGTCCTGTTCCTGGTTCTTCATCTGTGAACACAGAATATAAATATTTGTTAAGCAATTCCACTTTATCTTCATCAGCTTCGACATATTTCTCCCCTTCCCCTTGAGTCTGACAATACCACTTTTGCCCTTCCCCTTCTCACTAACATATCTGAAAAATGTCTTATCCCCCCCCCCCCCCCCATTTTATTGCATTGGCTATTTCCTCCTCTTTTTGAATCTTTGCTTTCCTGACTACTTTGCTAGCTTATCTGCCTGTCTTCCTCTCTCTGTGATCTCTTGCATTTCATGAAGGCCTCCCTATTTTGCTTGAACTTTTCAGCTACTTCTTTCAAAAACCATAGCGGTCTCCTTTTCCTTTTATGTTTATTTACTATTTTAACAATTAGGTTGGTTGCCCTTAAAATATCACTGTTTTTCTACATCCCCCAGCTGTTCCCATCCTGCTAATTACTCCGTGAGGTATTGGCCCATCTTGGCAAAGTTCGTTTTCCTAAAGTCTAAGATCCTCACCTTGGAGTGGATTCTAACAGCCCTAGTCCTAATACTGAACCACACCATCTGGTGATCACTGGATGCAAAATGATCTCCCACTATAACATCAGAAACACTTTCACCATTGGTAAGCACCAAGTCCAGTATGGCCCCTTCACGTGTGGGGTCTGTTACTAGTTGCCTGAATAGTTCTCCCTGTAGAGAATCCAGGATCTCCTTACTTCTAGATGATACTGCACAGGAATGTGCCAATCAACATCTCACATATTGAAATCCCCTATCAGTAGCACTTCCCCTTGCCTAGCAATGCTGCGTATGTCTTCAATTAACTATCTGTCCACCTCTTCCTCTTGTGAGGGAGGTCTATATATCACACCAATGCAAATAGATTTCTCTTTCTCTCTTTCTAGTTTAACCCAAAGTGCCTCCTCTCTCTTTTTTAAGCTCTGTTGGTCCAAAGCTTTAATATTATTTTTTACATATAGTGCCACTCCTCTTCCCCTTCTTCCTACCCTGTCCTTTCTGAATAAAGTATAGCCAGGTATAGTTACATCCCAATCATGGTTTTCTGTGAACCATGTTTCTGTAACTGCCACTAAATCCAAGTCAGCCTCCCCCATTGAAGCTTCAACATCTGGGATCTTATTTCCCATGCTACGGGCATTTATACACACTGCTCTCCATATGTTACCCCTGTTACCCATTTCCATAAAGTAATTTAATGTTTCACTTACATGGGGACTTTCTTCACACATTCCCAGCGAATCTAGTTTAAAGCCCTCTTCAGTAGATTAGCCAGTCTGCTACTGAAGACACATCGACCTTTCTTGGACAGATGGACACCAACTCTGCTCTGCAACCCTTGGAAAAGCATCCCATGGTCCAGGAAACTAAATAATCCTCAATGAAACCATCCATGCAGTCATGCATTCATCTCCAGGATGCAAGCTTCTCTGGCTTGGCTTTACCCTCAACGGGAGGATTGAAGAGAACACCACCTGTGCACCTAACTGCTTCACCCTCTGTCCCAGAGCCATGAAGTCACTTTTGATATGCTCAGAGGGATACCTGGCAGTATCATTTGTGTCGACAACAATTAGCAACATTCTTTATCTTTATTCATTTCTTTATATACCACACACATCGAAGCATCAGGGCGGTTTACAATATACGTTGACTGCAGGAAAAAGAAACAGAACTCCAGTGATGTGAAAGGAAAGGGATAGAATCAGAGGTAGAGAAAAGGTGAGAGACAAGCTTGAAATTCAGAGAATGGACAAACAGGGGAAGACAAATCACTCAGGAGACTAAGGAGGGGCTGGAGGGGGGGAGGAGGGAGGGGGCAGATCGAAGGCGGCACAGAAGAGATGAGTCTTCAGTCCAGCTTTAAATTTGGGAAAGGAGAGTTCAAGGCCTGTAAAATAGTTCCCTGTAAAATAGTTATCTCCAAGTTATAATGCCCTGTTCAATGTAATTTCTGTTTGTTCAATGTAAACCGCCTTGATATCATGAAAGGCGGTATATAAAATGCTAAATAAAATAAATAAATAAATAAGGTGGAGGGCAGGGGGGAGCGAATTCCAAAGCTTGGGGCCAAGGAAGAAAAATGCAGCAGAGCGATTGGATTTTAGGCGGGCAGAGAAGGAGGAGGGGAGGAACATGCAGCTGGCGTGAATTGATATGAGAGAGCATTGGGAGGTATGAAGGTGAATCAGGTCGGAAAGGTAGTGAGCGACACCAGTGTGGATGACTTTGTGGGCTTGATATGTCTCGGCAAACTCTCCATAACATCTTGGCTTTTGGCATCTGGCAGACAGTATACCTCTCTGGACATCAAGTCTGATCGGCAGATGGATGTCTCAGTACCCCTCAGAAGAGAGTCACCAACCATCACTACCCTTCGCTTCCTTGTGGTCAATGACTGCAACTTTGGGGTGCTTGAGTCCTGCTTCTTCCCTTTCCAGGGATGCTTTCACCTCCTCCACTTCCAGGGCTGCATAATGGTTCTTCAATTCAAGGGCTGCAGAAGTTGGATTGGTGATTCTGTAGACCCTGGTGACTTGTGTCAGACCTTCATCATTCTGTAGGCTCCCATCTTCTTCTCTGCTGGAGAGCTTGGATGTTGCAAGAAGCATCTCATCAATGTACTCCTTACTGTTTTGAATGTTCCTCAGCCTCACCACCACCTCTCTGAGTTCCTCCACTTATTTATTGAGAGTTTCAGCATGCAGGCATCCTACACATGGAACTGGTCCTTCAACTTGCATTGGGACCTCTGTCTGGACAGAGGCAGAAGCTGTAATGGGGGCAACGGGTTGGCGATATGATTTTTCCCAGCCATTGTTCAATTGGTGGAGCTTAGGTATCTGTTGAAGCAAAAGAGAGAGAGACCTACCCAAGTACCAGCCAGTTTCCCAGCTGTCCTTTCAGAGAAAAAGCAGTTAAATCTCTTTTAAGTGTGTTCAAAATGTGCTGTTCCAAGTCTCTGTGTGTAGTTAATTGGGGAGGTGCCCTGTAAAGCAAGACTGCTCACTAGGGGTGGGTGGTAGTTGGGTGGGGGGATAAGGAGGGAACTAAAACCTCATGAGGTGTCAGTAGCTTCAAAGAGTTGAGAAAAATACTAAAGCAGAGTTTTAAACCTACCCCACTAAAGAAAATATTTCCCCTTTTAAACTAAAGCAACAACAAAAAAAGTAACTTTGTTTTAAAAATGTACCAAAACCCTTTTAAGAGCTCCCAGGCATAGAGCGAGTAATTAAAAAGCCACAAACTCTTACCTTTGCTTGAAATCTATAGCCCCTGTTAGGAATGCTCAACAGTGCATTTGTTTGGCATGATCATCCTTTGGTAAAACCATGTTGCCTCAAATCATACAAGCTTTTGGTTTCGAGAAAGTTCACTATTCTCTCTTTCAGGAGCTCCTCCATTACTTTTCCCACCACCAAGGTAAGGTTTACTGGCCTGTAGTTTGTCACTTCTTTCCTATTGCCACTTTTCCAGTCCTGTGAAACTTCTTCTGTCTCCAAGGATCTATTAATAAGATCCTTTAAAGGCCCTGCAAAAACCTCTCTGATCTCTTTCAGTATCCTGGGGTGTATCCCATCCAGTCCCATAGACTTGTCCACTTTCAGTTTTGCAAGCTGTTCAAACACATTATCTTCTGTGAATGGTGTGGTATCTACTCCATTCCCATTTGTTTATTTAGGAATCACAGGTGGTCCTTCTCCAGGATTTTCTTTAGTGAAAACAGAACAGAAGTATTTGTTTAGCAATTTTGTTTTTTCAATGTCACTTTCCACGAGTCCTTTCTTGGCACTTTTGAGTCCTGCACTTCCACCTCTGATCTTCCTCTTCTCTTGAATGTACCTGAAAAAGGGTTTGTCTCCACGCTTCAGGTCTTTAGCCATCTTTTCTTCTGCCTTTGATTTTGCTATCCTTATTTCTCTTTTTGTCTCTT
Organism: Ichthyophis bannanicus; assembly: GCA_033557465.1. Lineage (NCBI taxonomy): Eukaryota > Metazoa > Chordata > Amphibia > Gymnophiona > Ichthyophiidae > Ichthyophis > Ichthyophis bannanicus. Next base: position 296,060,389 of record CM066040.1, on the reverse strand, counting down.
TTAGTTTGATCCTGTATTCTGTTCTGTGTTCCTCTGTTTGCGAACTTCTGAATTTTGTGAAAGCAGTGTTTTTGTCTTTATTTTTGCAGCAATTTCTTTGGAGAACCAAATAGGTTTCCTTTTCCTCTTGTTTTTATTTATTTTCCTTTCATATGTATCTGTTGCCCCTTTTATTTCCTCCTTTAGTTTAGCCCACTGCAATTCCACTTCCCTTATCCCCTCCCACCCTGCCAACTCCTCCTTCAGACACTTGGTCATTTTACTGGAGTCAGCGTTTTTGAAGACTAGAACTTTGAGCTTGCTGTGATTGGACTCTGCTTTGGGTTTTATCTCAAACCACACCATGTGATGATTGTTGCTGTTCATATGGGCACCCACCCGGACATTTTGACATGCTATCTCCGTTGGTAGGTACTAAAAATCCAGCATCAAACTTTCCCTGGTCGGTTCCATCACCATATTTCTTAGCAAAGCATCTTGGAAGGCATCCACAATTTTTTTTTACTTCTTTCAATTAGATATTGAACGGGTCAGTGTCATGGCAAGATATGGTAGGGACACAAAGTTTCTAGATGAAATAAATGACTGTTTCTTGGAGCAGCTGGTTCTGGAATCGAAAAGAGGGAAAGCTATCTTAGACCTAGTCCTTAGTGGAACAGAGGATTTGGTGCAAGATATAAGGATATTGAGGCCACTTGTCAATAGTGATCATAGCATGATCGCATTTGATTTAATAAATGGAGGAAGGACGGCAAGGAAATCCACAGTACTACCTTTTAACTTTCAAAAGGGAGATTATGATAAAATGAAAATAGTTAATAAAAAACTAAAAGGAGCAGCTGCAAAGGTTAAAAATTTAAATCAAATATAGGCATTGTTTAAAAATACTGCCTTGGAAGCCCAGACCAGCTGTATTCCACGCTTTAAGAAAAGTGGAAGGAAATCCAAAAAACTGCCAGCATGGTTTAATGGTGAGGTCAGAGAAGCTGTTGTTGCCAAAAGAAGCATCTTTCAGGAAATGGAAACAGGAGCCAAATGACAAAAACTGGAAACAACATTAGCACCGGCAAGTTAGCTGCAAGGCTAACTTATGTTCTTATGTTCATTGATAAGGCAGGCAAAGAGAGAATTTGAAAAAGAACTTGCTGTAGAACAGGGGTCACCAACCTGCGGCCCGTGAGGTCCCTCCGTGCGGCCCGCGAGACCCTACCCCGGTGCGGCCCGCCAAGGCAAACTCACCGACTCCTTCTTCTGCAGCCGCGGCTCCCTGCCTCTTAGGGAACCGCGGCTGTGCTTGTAAAATCATCGCGGAGCCCTTCCTGTCTTGACGGGCTCCGTGCAGCATTGTCCCGCCTCCAAAGGAAGTGATAAACAACTTCCTTTAGAGGCGGGACAATGCTGCACGGAGCCCGTCAAGACAGGAAGGGCTCCGCGATGATTTTACAAGCACAGCCGCGGTTCCCTAAGAGGCAGGGAGCCGCGGCTGCAGAAGGGAGGGAGCTGACATGGATTATTCAAGGTTAGGTATGAGCAGTTTTTTTTCGCGCGGGGGGGGAGGGGGCTGCGGCCCGCGAGTCTGCCGGTAGTCGGCTGTGCGGCCCGCGGCCCTCTGGAGGTTGGTGACCCCTGCTGTAGAAGCAAAAATGCATAACAAAAACTGTTTCAAGTATATTCATAGCAGAAAGACCTATGACAGAGTCAGTTGAACCATTAGATGATAGAGGGGTAAAAGGGGCACTAAGAGGGGACAAGACCATAGCGAAGAGACTGGATGAATTATTTGCATTAGTCTTTAATGAAGAAGATGTAGAGAAGTTACCCATGCCTGAAATGGTATTTAAAGGTTATGCATCAGAAAAACTGAAAGAAATATCGATAAATTGGGAAGCTGTATTACAACTATATGATAAACTGAAGAATAGCAAATCACCTGGACCAGATTGTATACATCCAAGGGTGCTGAAAGAACTGAAATATGAGCTTGCAGTCCTTCTATTAGTAATCTGTGAACTATCATTAAACTCATTTGTAGTAGCTGAAGATTTGCGAATGGCCTATGTAATGTCAATTTTTAAAAAGGATTCCAGGGGTGATCCGGAATCCTACAGACCAGTGAGCCTGATATCAGTATCAGGCAAAATGGTAGAAACCATTATAAAGAACAAAATTACTGAACATGTAGATAGTCATGGTTTAATGGGAGAAAGCCAACATGGATTTAGCCATAGAAGGTCTTGCTTTACTAATCTGTTATAGTTTTTTTGCAGTTGTGAATAAACAGGTAGACAAAGGTGAACCGGTTGATATAGTGTATCTGAATTTTCAGAAAACCTTTGACAAGGTCTCTCAAAAGAGACTTGACAAAATTAAAAAATCATGGGATTGGAGGCAGTATAGTATTGTGGATGTGGAACTGTTTAAAAGATAGAAAGCAGAGGGTAGGGCTAAATGGCTAATTTTCTGAATTGAGAAAGGTGAATAGTGGTGTACCCCAGGGATCTGTGCTGGGTCCGCTGCTTTTTAACATATTCATAAATGTCCTAGAAATGGGAATAACGAGTGAGGTTATCAAATTTGCAGATGACACAAAACTAAAGTTGTTAAAATCCAAGAGGATTGAGAAAAATTGCAAGAAGACCTTGATAAACTGGAAGACTAGATGTTCAAATGGCAGATGAAATTTAATGTGGACAAGTGCAAAGTTATGCACCTAGGAAAGAACAACCCAAACTATGGTTACATGATGCAAGGTTACACATTAGGAACCACCATCCAGGAAAAAGATTTAGGCGTCATCATGGATAACATGTTAAAACCCTCTGCCCAGTGTGCAGCGGCAGCCAAGAGACCAAATAGAATGCTAGGTATCATAAGGAAAGGGATGGAGAATAAAACAAAGGATATTATAATGCCTCTATATTGTTCCATGGTGAGACCGCATCTTGAATATTGTGTGCAATTCTGGTCACTGTATCTTAAAAAGGATATAGTGGTATTAGAAAAGATACAGAAAAGAGCCACCAAAATGGTAAAGGGGATGGAAGGATACCCCTATGAAGAAAGGCTAAAAAGGTTAGGGCTCTTCAACCTGGAAAAGAGACGGCTGAGGGGAGATATGATAGACGTCTATAAATTAATGAACGGAGTGGAACGGGTAAACAGATTGATTGTTTATGTCATCAGAATATAGAAAGACTAGGGGATGTGCAATGAAGCTACAGGGTAAACTATTTAAGACTAATAAGAGAAAATATTTTTTCACTCAACGCGTAATCAAACTCTGGAATTTGTTACTGGAGGATGTAGTAAAGGCTGCTAATGTAGCTGGGTTTAAAAAAGGTTTGGACAAGTTACTGAAGGAAAGGTCCATAAACCATTATTAAAGGGGACCATGAAATCCACTGTTTGCCCCAATACAAGCATTGTGGAACCTGTGTCCCTTGGGGAAACTGCTAGGTACATATGAACTAGATTGGCCACTGTTGGAAACAGGATACTGGGCTTGATGGACCTTGGTCTGACCCAGTATGGCATATCTTATGTTCTTATCTACCAGTCACAGCGGTGTACAGGGAACAGATAGAACAAATTACTTTACATAGAACATAGGTAGCAATATATAACACATAACAATATAGAGCACTCTCCATGGCTGCTCCAACAATATGGAACAAACTACCGGATGACTTGAGGGCAACTACAGACCTCAAAGACTTTAGAAAACAGCTAAAAAACATGCTGTTCATAGAACACTATGGACACATCACATAACCTAAGAGAATGTATAACAGCACATGATACCGCCTGTATAGAAAATGTTTTGTAGCACCACTATATATAGCCCACACTGTACATAGCTCAAACCATTCTAGCACACAATACAACACACATTCAACTAAATTTCACCCTCACTGCATGTGTAACACACTCACTTTACCCGATTGTTTGCTGTGATACCACCTTGATTAATAAGATAAGGCGGTTTAAAAATACTGTTAAATAAATAAATAAATAAACAAGGTGAGGATAACTATTTACAAAGCGAAGAATAGGGATAGAATGTTATTATGGTCATGCAGGGTGGCTGGACGGTTACGAGGCAGGTCCAAAGTCCACATGGAGGCATGTCAACAGTGTGACATGCACTGTAGACCATGTGACCTGTTACAGCCATTATCCTGCGAGCTGATACCTGCTGACTCGCTTGAGTCTCCTGCATTAGTACTGTCAGTTTGAGAATTCGGTCGTGCAGGAGGAAGGCTCTTACCTGAGTCATATCAAGTAGGGCCTAGTGGTTGGAGCAAGTTTTCTCAGGCAGGGCCGGGGGTTCAAATCCCACTGGAGGACAGCAACCTCGGGCTGGAGGGACTGGTGTTTCCAGTCCCAAAGGCTCTCCTTGTGGCCTTGGGCAAGCCATGTAACCGTCCGTTGCCTCAAGTATAAAACGTAGATTGTGCGCCCTTCAGAGAAAAGGGAAATATATACTGTACCTGAATGTACACCACTTAGAATGCACTTGCATCAGGCGGTATATAAATGCCTATAAATAAAAAATAAAATAAAATCTGCTGGATGGGTTGAAGGTGGGACTTTGGGTAATTGATAACAAACCCTAGTAGTTCCAATATCCGAATGGTCAATCATGTTGATTCTTGAACAGCCAGATAGGAGAAGACAAACACACACAGCTTCTGAGGTACTGTTACTACTAGGAGGCACTTTGTGAAAATGCGAGCCTGAGACAAGCCAAACGGCAACACTCTGTACTGGAAGTGTTTTCCCCCCAGGATGAATCTGAGGTACCTCCAGTGAATGGGATGGATCTGTATGTGGGTATATGCATCCTTCAGATCCAGGGAGCATAGACAATCTCATTTTTTAAGGTAGGAAGCAGGGTGCCTAAAGAAATCATTCTGAACTTTTCTCTTACCAAGAATGTGTTCAGATCTTTTAGATCTAGGATGGGAAAGTAACTCCCTGTTTTCTTAGGGATCAGGAAATACCTGGAATAAAATTCTCTCTCTCTTTGCTCTGGTGGCACAAACTCGATCACAAGATCTGACAAGAGGGCGGTGATTTCTCTATGAAGCAGTTCCCGATGCAGAAGGTTAAGGTGATGCACTTTTGGGCAAAAAGAGTAAGCCTTCCCCCGACCAGAGGATTTCCTACTGCGGTTACTGGTAGAATAGCTATGCTCCGAAGGAACCAGTCAAAACCTCAGCTTCTGGCTCTGGCTGAGAAGCCGGCTGGACTTTGAGGCTTCTCTCAATGCTGTTGTGGGTGAAACCACAGCAGAGGCTCCGATTGACATCCAGCACAGGGAGCGGGCCTGAAGCTCCTCCCGCTCCCTGCACTGCCAGCCAATCAGACCCTTCAGCCACCATTCAAATCACCAGCGCCAGAAGGCGCGGCCACGCCTGAGGGCCTTGCCAGAGGGCCCTTATGTGTGGCCATTGAGTGGAGCACTTCATCTGAAAAAATACAAGGCCCATCGACACCCAGAACAACAAAAAGAGACCAAAGAGAAGAGCAGCCCCCCCCCCCACCCAAGCAGCCCTCCAAGCTCCGATCAAGCTCATCGCAACCCAATAGATCAAACTACAGCACCGAAGACGACAAGAACACTCTCAGCCCTCTAACATCCAGATCAGCACTCAGCAGCAAAAAAAAGAGAAACCCCTCCTAGATTGCCACCACCAGATCAACCAACACACGTGCTCGTGAAACACTTAAATCAACAATGAAGGCTCACCACCCCAGACAAACTCATGTCCCAAGCGTCTGCCCTTAACAGAAAACACCAAAACTGTAAGTAACCACAGAAACAGAACCACAACAGCAAGTCAATAAAGACTATAATGTTTATTCACACTGTTCAAACCCCCAAAAAGATTATGCAACTATTATAACATCCAAATATATAATCACTGCTATTGTAACAAAATAATTGTATCTAAGATTACTGCTACTGTAATAACTAATACTGTATCAAAGTCAATCTACCTAAGACTGCAACACTCTGGTAACTGTGCAAAACCCATTAAGTAACCCCCTCCACCCCCTTCATTTGAACCTCCTCTCACAAATAACTAAAATAACCTGTTGAAGAAACTATTACCCAAAGACCACAGTACAAACTATTACCCGAAGACCACAGTACAAACAACCATGCTCTCCCTTTACCTCTCAATATACACAATATTTGCACAATCACCCAAATACAGCACAATTCCACCTACACATACCATACAATTACCATACAATATACAACTACCATACAATATACAATTACCATACAACATACAACTACCATACAATATACAACTACCTTATAACACCCCCACCACAACTGCTCATAACTCCTAACCATATACATCACACAACAAGAAAAATTATAACCATAGAACCCTCTCTCTACATCTCCCCGGATACTACTACCCCAGACAAAACAACACAGGAAATTCAATGTGCCCTGATCAACGCAAGATCAGTCAGAAATAAAATACAGACCGTCACTGACCTGCTCACCGAATACCAACTAGATACTTTAGGCCCGATTCCATCCCAGACGTACAAGCCCTCTGTACGCCTGGTCTAAACTGGACGTAAGGAGGGCGTTGCAATTCTGATCCCAAGGAGCACATCTAGCCCCACGGGATCAGAATCGCAATCAGGCCTGTACTGTGATTCACTGCCGCACATATCATACAGGGCGCAAATAAATATGACCATAAATAATAAATAATAATAATAATAAATTCCAAAAGCATTCTCCTCACACATAAAGCAGTTCATTCCCAACAGGAAACCTGCCTTAAATTTCTACAACAGAAACCTCAAACTTCCAGGCCTCGAAGACAGACTACAATCAACAAACTCAACATACCACAAGACAAACACAAATACAACCAACAAATATGCCGCAGAGCATTCAAGCTCTATGCCTCATCCCTATGGAACTCCCTACCTTACACACTAAGAAACATCACCAGTCTCCCTACATTCCGCTAACACCTGAAAACACACTTATTCACTGAACACTTTTGTCCCTCTGGCTAACTCCTCTCCATCAACATAACTCATCAACAACAGATTCACAATTGTAAATAATTGTATATATCAGTTAAAATGTTCTATAAACAAATTGTTACAAAATGTTAAATTATGTCAAATGTTAACTGTTACCCTGTTGCCTGTTCAACATATTGTTTCACTGTAAAATGTTCCTGTTCTTTGGAAACCGCTTTGACCTGGTGAAAAGCAGTATATAAGCGTAACAAAATAAATAAATAAATAAATGCAGGCTATGAGCATGGAACTCTGAAAATATCTTCTCCCTAAGGAGTCCAATGTCTGAGCCTCCCTCCCCGGGGGCACTGAGGAATGAGTCTTGGAGCTCTTGGACTTCTTAAGGGCAGATTTGACCAGCAAGGAATGGTGAGGAAGCTAAGGCTTCTCGAATCTGTGAGCCTTTTGAACTCTGTACATGCAGTCAAGCCTTCTACTGACTGGAGGCGCAGTGAGGGGTTTCCACATTCTCATTTGCACTCTGCAGGTTGTGGTGCACGGGCACTGCCATGGCCTCCTTAGGGGTCAGGGCATACTGCAGGATCTCCAACTCTTCTGCCCTGGGATCATCCTCAGTCTCCAAAGAAAATGGTATGGTCGCCATGTCTCTTACAAAATCCAAGAAGGTCATGTCCTCAGGAGGGGACTTACTCCACTCATGAAGTGGAGAAGGGTCCAATGGAAGTTCAGGAAACCTGTCCTCTGACAAATCTTCAAATTCCACATTAACCTTCTGTATCAGACTCAGAGAGGAAGTCAAAGTACTTCTGAGTCTCTGCTTGAATCTCTTTCCTGACCCAAGGGGAGTGGGAGCTCCTTCAGAAGCAATGACGCACCAATGCTCTTCTTGATTTCAAGGGTGCATCAGACCCTGAAATGCTAGAGAGGGATATCAGCCTGGGAGGCACCAGTGTTGGGGTCCTTCAATGCCCCGATGTTGATATGTCTCCCTCAGGCAAGGCATGTCTCTTGAGAATCAGCAGTATAATGGTCGATGTCGATGCAGCCATCGTTGAGGCCTCATCCTGCTGCACCTCCAAGAGTGCCATGATGCATTCCTCAAGAGCTTGCAGAAGGCAGTTCTCCATGGCTTCCAATTCTGAAGAGTATGGGACCTCAGCAACTTCAACTGATGTACCTGGTATCTGTTATAGGGGTATCGGCGGTTTGCCTTCAGCAGGTTGTCGGTGCCCCTCCGATGTTCTGGAGGATGAGCTCTTCTCCCTTTGGGGCAGCTTCAAGGGGCAGTCTCACAGATCCTCATTGTTCTCTATGCCATGCCTTGATGGGCTCCAATGTCGATGCACCGGAATCTTCACATGTTGCTTGGTTCGATCATCATTTGATGTTGACAAAGACAAAGCTGAATCCTTCTTCATCTTTAGGTGGAGTTTGATCGATGGCTGATGTTCCGGGGCCTACAGGTGCTTGGCGAGTGGGCTCAAGAACTCCTTGATGTTGATGCACTGCCAGCAACCGATGCAGCCTTTGAAGCCATTGAAATCAGTGCTGTCAATGCAGATGATGATGGATTGGACTTGTGAACCCCAAAAAGTGATTGGCGCTGCTTCTCTCAGCCTTTGAGTCCTCTTTTTGTCATTTCAAAACAAATTACAAGAAGAAGGCTGATGATTGGGTCCCAGGCACTGAAGGCACCAACTATGGGTATCTGGTAGATATGGTCCTAGCGCACTGGGAACACTTTTTGAACCTGTTGGCCCGTTTCTGGGACATGTCATCCAAAAAGATAGCTGCAGCAAAATCAAATGGCTTAATTTTGAACGGCTGGTGCATGGTGCCTAAGGGGCCCAAGGTGCCACAGAAAAAGAAAGAAAATTAAATGACCGATAAGGACAGAAAAACAAACAGAAAGAGAAAAACATTGATGGCAGGTGATCATTGAATGAAACGGGAAGTGCAGGCTCCCCCGCAGAGAAAAAGATAAATTATGAAGTGGAGAAGATCGGAACACATCCATAGGGCTCCGCGGAAAAACAAAAACTGGTTTAATATGGTGCCATAGTGGCAGGTGGGAAGGAGGCATATAAGAATGGTGGAGCCTCCCAAAATCTTCCAGTAGGAGCTTGGGAGGGTTCCCATGCAGGCTCTGTAGGGCTGGTACTCCTGCAATTCTGTGACTGCAGATCTCCGGCCTGCTTAGATGCTGAAACCTGAACCAAAGCTGACCAAACAAGATGGTTTCCTGCTGCAAGAAAGTTTTGCTGTGTTTCCAGTCTCAGACTTGACCTTCAAGCAATTGCTTGCCAAGTGTTTCTATGTGTTCATACTGAAGCCCATTGTTCCTGGCTAATTCACTACCCACATGCAAGAACACCTGCTTCTCCAGCCCTTATCTGTAGATGGTTCTACTGGACACTTGTACTTAAGCCCAGAAACTACATACCATTTCCTCTGCATGACATCATATTACGGATCCTTTATCTGCAGGGAGATGCCTGTAGACTACCTCCTGATTTGCTGAGAACTTTTCGAATTGTCTCATGCCAACCAATTACCAAAAAGTGATAGGGACTCATCACAAAGAATAATACAGTCTACACAGAAGAACCTTTGTGCCTTTTTGTGCTCTGTGTGCCTTGTGCTTGCTACCTTGCCTGTCTGCAAGACAGATACACACTATGTGGGTGCAAGGCCATTCTCCTAAGGACAGAGATAAGACTTTCACAGATATCTCCGGTTCTCATGTGGCTTGCCTCCAAAAGGCTGCCTCTTTGGACCCTGTGCTGCTCCAGAGACTTCTTTGACCCAGCCACCAGAGTTCCAGCAAGAGCTAAGGTACCACCTTATTTCTCCTCCTCCAGGAGGGCAGTGGTTAACTAGAAACTAATTTCCATAATTCTTCCGAGAGCAGAGCGAATCATTGATCTCTGGTTACTAATCAGTGATTTATCGCTTTCTCTAACTGTAATCTTCTGCTGCTATAACATGCTACCTCATAGTTCTAATTATATATCTATAACTATATGCCTGTATATTTTTCTACCTTGCTGCCCATAATAAACCTAATATATATATAGACGAGGCTCTTTCGTGGCTCATTGCCAGTACACTCATAGAACTTTGGGCCAGGTATTAGCAGCTAATTTCCCCTGGACATAACTGAGAGCATGACTTCTTTTTGTTTGCTACTAATAATCTCTACAGCTCCATCAGAGGACATCACCCATACATGAAGACTCATTCCTACTTGTCCAAGAAGAAGCAGAATGTTCTTGGGAATGGACATGAGAAGATACTTAGGAAAAGAAATCAGAGAGATTTTTGGGATGGGCAACAGAAAGCACCTGGGAACAGAAATCAGAGCATTCGTGAGGAAGGGCATTAAGTGTTGTTGTTAAGTGCCGTCGAGTTGGAGTCGACTCATGGCGACCCTCTGGATAGCTATCCTAAATTGTGTTCGGTCTTCAGTCAGGTGGCTCATTGTTAACAGACTGGCACCTGTAGCTGCTGTTATTGTATCGACCCATCTCATTGCTGGCCTTCATCTTTTGCGTTGACCTTCTATCTTGCCAAGCATAATGTCTTTCTCTAATTATCTCTCTCTTCACATGATGTGTCCAAAGTATGAAAGTCGAAGTCTTGTCATCTGAGCTTCTAAAGAAAGCTTAGGTTTGATCTCCTCTAGTACCGACTGGTTTGTTCTTCGGGCAGTCCATGGTATACACAGTATTCGCCGCCAGCACCATAATTCAAAGGCATCAATTTTCTTCCTATCTGTCTTTTTCACTGTCCAGCTTTCACATCCATCTGATGTTATTGAAAATACCATGGCTTGAACAAGTCGAATCTTTGTATGGAGAGAGACATCTCTGCTCTTGAGAATCTTATCTAGGTCTTTCATAGCCATTCTGCCAAGAGCGTCAAGGAGTACCTAGGAAATGGATTCAGAGGGTTCTTGCGAATGGGCACCAGAGAGTAACGAAGATAGGAATTAAAGGGCTCCAGGTGATGGGAATCAGAAGGTAGATGGGAACAGATCTTTCTTTGGGAGGGTGTCAGATAGTACCTGGGTACAAGTCTAAGAAGGTTCCTGGAGATGGATACTGGAAAGTACCTGGGAACAGAAATGAGAGGGTTCTTGGGGAATGAGCTTTAGAAGGTACTTGAGAATGAGAATCAGAAAGTACCCAGGAGCAAGAATCAGAGGGTTCCTTTAGAGACATCTCACGGAATGGCAAATACATTTTTCAACAAACACGCTAGAAAGTTTTCCCTTGTAGACCACTGTCCTACTTATTTTGTTACGCAAGTGCCCCAAGATTTTAGGAGATGGATTTATGGTTGAGTTTATGATTTAAAGAATTTATCCAGCTGTTCTGGGAGATATTATCCTGACACCTATTCCTAAAGATAAGAAACTGAGTTTAGTTGAAATTACTAACTTTCGTCCTATAGCTAATATACTTTTATTAATTAAGGTTACAAAATCAATTGTGGCGAATCATCTAATTTCCTATTTGGACAAACTTGACATTTTGAAGGCCTATCAATTTGGGTTTAGGAAAGCTTATAGTACTGAATTGTCATTAGAGGTTTTAGGGCTATTTTTACTAAACAGCGGGCTGCGGCTCCGATATCGCATGGAAGCCGCTACCACTGCTTAGTAAACATACCCCTTAGTGTCTGATATAAATGTTGCATTAGCAAGGGGTCATCTGGCAGTAGTTCTGCAGTTTGATTTGAGTTCAGCTTTTGATCTAGTAGACCGTGATGTGCTAATGCTCCTGTAAGAGTATATAGGGATAAATGGTGTAGTGCGTGGTCGGTTTCATGGTTTCTTGAAGTACAGAAAATATCGGGTGCAGTTAGGTCAAGATTGTTCTTCTGAGTGGAATGCTTGCTGTGGGTCCCGCGGGGTCCCCCCACTGTCCCCCATTCTATTTCATTTCATTATGACTACCTTAGGGTCTGCTTTAGAGCAATTGAATTTAAAACTTTATACTTATGCAGATGATATCTCACTGCTGTTGACCTTTCTACTTCTAAAGATTTTTATAAAACTATTAATGCTGCTATTGTAAATTTAGAAATTTGGGCAAAATCGTTACATTTACAAGTCAATATTTCAAAAACAAAGGTTATGTGCTTTAATTATAATAAACCTGTACCAGATTCTTTAATGTGGCACAATTAGGCACAATTAGGGCTGAACAATCTTGTGGTTTTGATAGATACAAATTTAATATTTGAGACCTATGTGAGTTTGATTGTTTCTAAACCCTTTTATAAATTACACTAATTGCGTAAATTAAGGGGCTATTTGTCAATGGAACATTTTCAAATTGTGGTGCAAAGCACCATCTTGTCATATTTGGATTACAGAAATGTATTATTTCTGAACTGTTCTCAATTTCAGATTAGACAATTACAGCTGTGTCAATCTACAGTTGCTCGCCTCATTTTTGGCATCTCCCAGTATACTAAAATAAACCCTCTCCTGCATAAATTAAATTGGTTAAAGGTCACAAACCATATTCGTTTTAAGTTTTTTATGTTTTTATACAAATTATTTAATGATTTTGTTCTGGAATAGTTTGTTGTTATTACCTCCGCTATTGACTTCTAAATCTAAGCGCTCACAATCTATTAGTGTCTTACCGTATCTATCTTGTAGGGGTGTTTATTTAAAATTATGTTTTAGGCACACCATTCCTTCTTTGGCAGAACAGTATTAGTCTGAATTGCCCAAATATTTGAAATGCATCTCTTCTTTTCTTCAATTCCATAAAAGATTGAAAACATGGTGGTTTAATCAAAATTAATGGTTTTCTTATAAGGAATTTTTTTTCTTTGCTGTAAACCACACAGAACCACTACTTAGTAAGGGATCATTGTGGTATATAAAATTGTGTTAGATTAGATTAGACAGGAATCAGAGAGAACCTGGAGAGATGAATCAGAGGGTTCCCGGAGACAGGAATAAGAAGGAACCCAGAAAAAGAAATCAGAGGGAACCTGGAGACAGGAATCAGAGGGTTCCTGGAGATAGGAGAGGGATCCTGGAGATAGGAATCAGAGGGTTCTGGAGGCGGGCATGGAGAGTACCTGGGAAGAGATATCAGGGTGTTTCTGGAGACAGGTACTGGAGAGTACTCGGGAACAGAGGGTTTCTGGAAATGGATGCTGGAGAGTATCTGAGAACATGGATCAGAGAGTTTCTGGAGACACATTCGCCAGTGTACCTGGGAAGAAAAATGGTTTATGGTTTTTAGGCATTTGATATACCGCCCTTTACTGTGTGTATCAGAGTGATTTATAGATATATTCTAACAAGCACTTGTTTTTATTCCCTCATCCCCAAAGAGCTCACAATCTAACTGTACCTGAGGCAATGAGGGTTAAGTGGCCTGTTGAAGGCCACAAGGAGTGGTCATGGGACTAGAGACCCTCCTCCAGACTGAGGTTAATTGTTCCTATGTAGGAATTGAACCCCCGGCCCTTCGGCCAGAGGTAACCTGTCCCAACCAGTGAGCCACTTCCTGGAAAAAGGAATCAGAGGTTCTTGGGAATGGGCACCAACAAGTAAAAAAAGAACAGGAATTAGAAGGTTTCACGTGATGGGACTTACAATGTAGCAGAAAACAGGAGCCAGAGGTTTCTTTGGGAGGTATCAGGGAACAGGAATAAGAAGGTTCGTGGGAACTGGAGTTAAGGGAATTCTGGAGATGGGCAATGGAGAGCACCTGGGAAGAGGAATCAGAGGGTATCTGGAGACAGCTGCTGAAGAGTAGCTGAGAAGAGGAATCAGAGGGAACCTGGGGATAGGAATCAGAGGGAACCTGAAGATAGGAATTAGAGAGATTCCGGAAACAGGAATCAGATGGAACTTGGAGACAGGAATTAGAGGGATCCTGGAGAAAGGAATCAACAGGAATCCACAGATAGGAATCAGAGGGATCCTGGAGAAAGGAATCAACAGGAATCCACAGATAGGAATCAGAGGGATCCTGGAGAACGGAATCAGATGGAACTTGAAGAAAGGAATTAGAGGGATCCTAGAGAAAGCAATCAGAGACTGGAGATAGGAATCAGAGAGATTCTGGAGACAGGAATCAGAGGGATCCTGGAGAAAGGAATCAGATGGAACTTGGAGACAGGACTCAGAGGGAGACTGGAGACAGGAATCAGAGGAAACCTGGAAATAGCAATCAGAAGGATCCTAGAGATAAAAATCAGAAAGATCCTGGAGACAGGAATCAGAGGGATTCTGGAGACAGGAATCAGAGGGATCCTGGTGATAGCAATCAAAGGGATCCAGGAGACATGATTCAGAGGGAACAAGGAGGCAGGAATCAGAGAGATCCTGAAGATAGGAATCAGAGAGATCCTGGAGATAGGAATCATAGGGAAGCTGGTGGGATATCCATGAGCAGCTAAGAAGAGGAATAAAAAGGAACCTGGAGATAGGAATCAAAGGGTTTCTGGAAGAGGGTGTGAGACAATACCTGGGGAAAGGAATCAGAGGTATCCTGGAAATGGGCACTGGAGAGTACCTGAGGACAAGAAATAGAGGGTACCTGAGAACAGGAATCAGGGTGTTTGGAGATAGAAATCAGAGGGATCCTAAAGATAGAAATCAGAAGGTTTCTGAAGGCAGGTATGGGAGAGTACCTCGGAAGAGGTATCAGGGTTTTTCTGGAAAACAGGTGTTGGAGAGTACCAGGGAAAAGAGTGTGTCTGGAAATATATGCTGGAGTGTATCTGGGAATAGGGATCAGAAGCTTTCTAGAGACAAATGCAGGAGTGTATCTCGGATCAGGAACCAGAGGGATCCTAGAGACAGCAACCAGAGGGATCCTGGAGACAGGAATCAGAGGGAACCTGCAGCATCCCAAAGAAAGGAATCTGGGGGACCTGGAGATAGGAAACAGAGGGTTTCTGGAGGTGAGAATGGGAGAGTACCTGAGAAGAGGTATCAGGTTGTTTCTGGAGACAGGTACTGGAGAGTACGCGGGAACAGAGGGTTTCTGGAATTGTACACTGGAGAGTATCTGTAAACATGGATCAAAGGATTTCTGGAGACACATGCTTGAGTGTACCTGGGAACAAGAGTCAGAGGGTGTCTGCAGACATGTTCTGCAGTGTACCCAGGAAGAAAAATCAGAGGGCTCCTGGAAAAAGGAATCAGAGGGTTCTTGGAAATGCGCACCAGCAAGTAAGAAATAATAGGAATTAGAGGGTGTCGGGTGGTAGACTTACAAAGTAGCAGAGAATAGGAGTCAGAGGTTTATTTGGGAGGTACCAGGGAACAGATATAAGAGGGTTCTTAGGAATTAGAGTTAAGGGAATTCTGGAGATGGGCACTGGAGAGTACCTGGGAAGAGGAATCAGAGGGTACTTGGCAACAGGAATCAGAGGGAACCTGGAGAACGGAAGCAGAGATATCCTGGGCACAGGAATCAGATGGAACGTGGAGAAAGGAATCAGAGTGAACCTGGAGATAGGAATCAGAGGGATCCTGGAGCCAGGAATGAGGAAACCTGGAGACAAGAATCAGAGGGATACTGGAGACAGGAATCAGAAGAAACTTGGGGCTAGCAATCAGAGGGATGCTGGAGATAAAAATCAGAAAGATCCTGGAGACAGGAATCAGAGGGATCCCACAGACAGGAATCAGAGGGAACCCGGAGACAGGAATCAGAGGGAACCTGGAGACAGTAATCAGAGGGATCCCACAGACAGGAATCAGAGGGAACCCGGAGACAGGAATCAGAGGGAACCTGGAGACAGGAATCAGAGGGAACCTGGAGACAGTAATCAGAGGGATCCCAGAGACAGGAATTAGAGGGAACCTGGAGATACGAATCAAAGGGATCTTGGAGACAGGTGCTGGAGATTGCCTGGGAAGAGAGGGTTCTTGGAAACAGGAATCAGAGGGTTCCTGCAAATTTGCCTAGTTCCAGTTATGAGATTTTTTGCCAGTTCTGGTTTTAAATTTGCATTACTAAAGTGCTCATCTTTGTCCATAACTCCATTCATACCGGTTCCCCACTTTACCTCTCAGATCTGATTCACCTTCACACTCCCCATCGTTCCCTTAGGTCAATTCATGCCAATCGCTTATCCCTCCCTTCCCCATCCCAGGCCCATCTTGAATCTACACGCTCCTCTGCTTTTTTCTTCCTAGGTCCCCGGCTCTGGAACTTGCTCCCCCTCGCCCTCCGTTTGGACCCCTCCTACAAAACATTTAAATCAAGGCTCAAAACTCACCTATTCTGTAATGCCTATGACCTCCCTCTTCTCTCTTCTCCCCTTTCCCTGCCCCCTCGCTGACACTTTCCCTTCCCCTCCCTCTTGTATCCCTGGTTACTCTTATCTGCTTCTGTTCTCTCTCTCCTGTCTATCATTAATCGGCGTTCCTTTCTTTTTCTCAGCAGTCTCACATTTTGTTTGTAAACCACTCTGGTGCTTATAGTATGAGTGGTATATTAAATCCTTAATAAAGATAAAGGGGTATGTTTACTAAATGGCGATAGCGTTCCCGACGCTATGTGCAGTGATAACGTGAGGAATGCCATATAAGGAAGTGGGCGTACTGGCGGTAAGGTAGCAATGACTGACTAACATGCGTTAGAGGGCGCCTTGGCCAGTTATCGCACGGTAACGTTGATTTCGTGCGATGACCTGCAGTCCCTCTGTAGCCAACCAGAGCTGTGAACAAAAGCATAGAGGTGTAGCCCGCTGGTTACTACAATGACTGCCGAGGCAGAGGTCATGAGTTTGATCCCTCAGTGATCCTATTTAATAAGGCTGTCCGAGGCAATTACTTTTCAGTCCGGTAACAGTGAGACACATCACCACAATCTGTGCTGCCAGCCAAAAACACCCTCACCTCTGTGCCATAACCTAAGGCGCCCGATAGTGCACATCATCAAGCGCCGTGCCAGCCAAGGCTGATCATAATGTTCCCTGTACGGTGCCTTATGAGGCGCCGTAGGATAAGGCAGTGAGGTGAGGGTGGTTTTGGCTGGCAGACAAAGATAGACGGACAGAAGGATGGTTGGCAACTATGATGAGGGAGTAGTTGTGTAGGACAGACATAAAAAAAGAGAACAGAGAGGAATCAAACCCATGACCATTAGCACAAAAGTCAGTGCACCAACCGGTAGGCTACACCACCAAGGTGAGTTCCACAGCAATGGCTGCATACAAGAACACTGCAGGGCACCACACAAAATGTATGCTCTGCTTACCGGGATAGCGTAAACCATGAGCTAGGGCACTTTACAGGGCACCTTAGGTTAGGGCCCTGAGGTGACATTTTATTTGGGTGGCAGTACAGATTGCAGAGATGTGTCTGACTGTTACTGGCATGAAAAGGACTTGCCTCGGACAGGCTTAATAAAATGAGAACACTGTGGGATTGAACCTGTGACCTCTGTTTAGGAGGTCATTGTATTAACCAGTGTACTACACCTTTATGGCTTTTATTACAGCAATGGCTGGCTACAGAAGGACTGTGGGTCAACACACAATACCCATGATGCAATTCACATGCAGAACAGCAGTCTCCATCTGATCACCAGATGGGGTATGCACCTCTACAGCACCTCAGGTTGGTGGGGGGAACTGACCGTGTGAGTTACTGGCACAGAGTAGCTACAGACCATGCCATTGTGTGGGTTCTGTGCTCACCCTGAGGGTGAGGTGGGGTGCACAGCAACAGGTCCACAGTACCCGTCTTGGTTCTGATAGGCTTTGCTGCAGCTCTCCATGTGTGCCAGTGTGTGACAGGTATTCCTGTCCTGGGGTAATCCTGTGTCTCTCTGTATTCCCCAGTCACGCCTAGCCCTTGTGGACCATGACATACCCAGGATAGTACATATCCAGTGTGGTTGCCATGGTGACTTGTTTTAGGTGCAGGGGGGTGTCTGGACTCACATGCAGATTATGTGGCACCACCTACCAAAGTGCTCTCTCTGTGTCACCATGGCTGACAGGATCTGCCCCTAACAGACCCACACTCTACATGTTTGCAATGGGGGCAGTAGAGGGATCTGCTGAGGAGCTGTGTGACCAGCAACCCATGTCCTGCTGGCGAAAGGTCACTGTCCACGGCAGGTGGTGCAGATATGTACGTGTTACAAGGGCAGTGACAGACCAGTCTGTTACAGCTCTGCTGTCCCCCCCCCCCACCACAATCTGACATTCACCAGCAGAGGGCACAGTCAGTCTGCACCTGCTGCACCCTGCAAGGTGTCCCAGCCATACATATGCTAACTGCAGACAGTCCGCTAACCAATCCATTGTGCATGTTCCCAGAGGAACTATGTGCACCCAGAGATGAGATGTTAACACAGACACCAAGCAGGTATCTCAGTGATTGGGCCCCAGAATAGGGAACACACAGATATCACTTGTGAGAAACACTGTGTAGTACTATGTGGTAACCTAGACATGCCATGGTCACTGCTCAGGCAGAGTGAGAGTGACCTCCCAGCATGACATGCTGTGGCCACCTTGTCCATGCAGGTGGTGGTCGGCCACTACAATGTCCCAGCCATTGCCCCACACCCTGTGCAGATGCATCCTTCCCAGTCCGCCCTGTCTGGGCCATACCCACAATGCCTTTCTCCTCATTATGTACATTGGCAGGCTAACGCTGGAAACAATGTAAGCATTGTGGCCTCAGTGAGGAGTTGGCAGACACAAAACAATGGATAGACATACACACACTCCCAGTCCTATTTCAGCATTGTTGAAATATAGAGGTGGTTGGCAGACCTGCCTACCACACCAGTCCTGAGCACAGTGCAGGCATTGCTATGGTATTCACTACTGTTAGGATCACTTTCCGGGGTGGACAACACTGTCAGAGAAAGGACACACACTCCACATATATCAAAAGGTTGCTATGAGATTAATCATAGCAACTGTTTGATATATGTGGAGTGTGTTTCCATGTTTATGATGGCATTGCTAAGGTATGCAGGTGCTAGTAGTGGTGCTTGGGTGGTAACTGCTGCTTCATGCTGGGCACAACAGCCTGCCTCTCCATGAGGCTTTGGATAGTGGAGCCTGTAGGTGTGAGTGTTTGTGCCCCTGTTAGCCGATACTCTAGGGAGTAATAATAAAGAAAAAACCTCCAAACTGTGATGACACACAATTTCAACAGGTAAAAAAGTCAAAACAGGAAAAACAACCCCGGAGTTCGCATCAAAACAAATGACAACTGCATTACAACATTTTTACTGTCGGGATCCACCGACCCGAGATGGGGAGAGGAAAAAACTCCCCTCTCTGCGTCGGTAGAAGCCTTTTATTTCTTTTTAAGAGAAAACATTAATATAGTGAAAACACTTATCGGAAAATAGCCAGATTCATGTGGCGACATGCATGTTTCGAGCCCTAGGGAGAGCACATGTTTATGTTGTATGTGCTCTGTAGGGACATAGTCTGCCAGCCACAGCTGGGACTTGAACCTGTGACCTTCTGCCTCTGAACACACTGGCTGTGTGTACTGCACCATACTGTTGCCACAGAGGAAGGTCAGTCCCTGGGGATACCATGACTGTGCATCATACTGACCGTGTTTGTTGCACTGCACGCCACCCACCTGGACAGGGCTTGGCCTTTGTCTGCTGTGGGCAGATGTCAGTGCCCCCTCCATCACCAGCACCCCTCCCCCACCATGCTGACATGCCCATATGCTGGTGGTGCTGGTCAGTGTGCAGTCCCGGACCATCCAGGGTGCAGTTAGGCGGCTGCCTGGGGTGGGGGTTCTGCGGTGGAGTGCCTACATAGGGACCCATGCTTCCCCCTGGCACCGCCTGCCAATGTTATGTGACCTTTGGGATACCTGCTGGGTAATGTCCCCTGGATGTGACACTGTGGGACACGGACTCGTGGGCATGTTTGACCTTGGTCAGTTGCTGTCTTGCTGGTTTCCAGTTATTGCATTCCTATGTGCCTCCTAGGCATCCGCCTAGTCAGCCCTGTGCCCCAGGTGCCCCACTGCATGTCCCGCCTGCAGCCCCCCATGCCCCATTTGCAGCATCTCCATAGTGCCCTTTCATACCTGAGCACTATGCTGTTGCTGCACATGTAGCACTACTATCACTGTTTCAGGCACCCTGTCTATTCTGTACATTGCTCACACTAAAATGGTTTCTCTCTCCTGCATATATGCATCTAACGCCAGGTTTTCACTCGCGGTAATTTTCGGCCCTTCAGGTCACAGTGATACTGTCGCGATAACGTCTCCATGCCCACTCCCCGCCCATTGACCCCTTCTCTCCGCCCTCTCTCCACCCTCTGCGGGACTTAACACCGCAGGAGACATTATTGCGAGTTAAAGTTACTTATCACTGTTTAGTAAACATACCCCAAAAATAAAGATAGTATGGTGTTTGCAATTCCTGATTTTACCCACTGAAATCAGTTCTCTAGGTCATTAATACATCTGAATGAGAATACAGAAATCCAGGACTGGCTTAAAATCTCACTCCTGGAACTGGGCAACTTGGCAACTCTGTTCCTAGAAACAGGAATCAGAGGGCACCTGGAGATAGGAATCAGAGGGATCCTGGAGACAGAAACCAGAGGAAACCAAGAGATAGGAATCAGAGGGATCCTGGAGATAGGAATCAGAGGGATCCTGGAGATAGAAATCAGATGGATCCTGGAGATAGAAATCAGATGGATCCTGGAGATAGAAATCAGAGGGATCCTGGAGATAGAAATCAGATGGATCCTGGAGACAGGAATCAGAGGGATGCTGGAGACAGAAACCAGAGGAAACCAAGAGATAGGAATCAGAGGGCACCTGGAGATATCAGAGGGATGCTGGAGACAGAAACCAGAGGAAACCAAGAGATAGGAATCTGAGGGATCCTGGAGATAGGAATCAGAGGGCACCTGGAGATAGGAATCAGAGGGACGCTGGAGACAGAAACCAGAGGAAACCAAGAGATAGGAATCAGAGGGATCCTGGAGATAGAAATCAGATGGATCCTGGAGACAGGAATCAGAGGGCACCTGGAGATATCAGAGGGATGCTGGAGACAGAAACCAGAGGAAACCAAGAGATAGGAATCTGAGGGATCCTGGAGATAGGAATCAGAGGGCACCTGGAGATAGGAATCAGAGGGATGCTGGAGACAGAAATCAGAGGGATCCTGGAGATAGAAATCAGAGGGATCCTGGAGACAGGAATCAGAGGGATCTTGGAGATAGGAAAATTAGTCGGAACCCAGAGATTGGTACCCCCATGAGAAGCTGGGAATTGGAATTAAAAGGAACCTGGAGATAGGAATCAAACTGTTTCAGGAGGTGGATGTGGGACGATATGTGGAAAGGAGAATCAGAGGGTTCCTGGAGATGGGCACCGGAGAGTACCCGAGGACAAGCAAAAGAGGGTAACTCAGAACAGGAATCATAGGGATCCTGGAGATAGGAATCAGAGTGTTTTGGAAGGTGGGTGAGGGAGAGTACCTGGGAAGAGATATCAGGGTGCTTTGGAGACAGGTGCTAGAGAGTACTCAGGAATAGAGGGTTTCTGGAGTATGCTGGAGAGTATCTGGGAAGATGGATCGGAGGGTTTCTGGCGACACATGCTGCAGTGAACCTGGGAATAGAAGTCAGAGGGTTCCTGGAAAAATGAATCAGAGGGTTCTGGGGAGTAGGCACCAGCAAGTAAGAAAGAATAGGTATTAGAGGGATTCAGCTGATAGGAATCACAGTGTAGCAGAGAAAAGGAGTCAGAGGTTTCTTTGTGAGGTACCAGTGAACAGGAATAACAGGGTTCTTGGGAATGGGAGGTAGAGGGATTCTGCAGATGGGCACTGGAGAGTACCTGGGAGGAGGAATCCGAGAGATTTGGAGACAGGTGCTAAAGAGTAGATGAGAACAGGAATCAGAGGGATCCTGGAGACAGGAATCAGAGGGACACAGGACACAGGCATCAGAAAAAGCCTGGAGAAGGGCACTGGGGAGTATGTGGAAAGAGAAAGCAGTGGGTACCTGAGCAGAAGGATCAGAGGGAACCTGGGGATAGGAATGAGAGGGTACCTCGGAAGGGAAATGAGAGGATTTCTGTAGATAGAAACAGGAGAGTACCTGAGAACAGGAATCTGAGAGATCCTGGAAATGGGCACTGGGGAGAACCTAAGAACAGGAATCAGTGGGTACCAGGAGAGAGGAATAAGAGGGATCCTGGAGATGAGCACTAGGGAGGACCTGCGGACAAGAATCAGAGGCTACCTCGGAAAAGGAATCAGAGTGAACCTTGAGTCTGGGATCAAAGGATATATTGGAAGAGAAATCAGAGGGAACCTGGGAACAGAAATCAGAGGGAACCTGGGAACAGAAATCAGAGGGAGCCTGGGAACAGGAATCAAAGGGAACCTGGGAAGTTAAAAAGTTAGTACTGTGGATTTCCGTACTATCCCTCCTCCACTAATTAAATCAAAGGCGATCATGCTATGATCACTATTGCCAAGTGGCCCCAACACCCTTATCTCTTGCACTACATCTGGTGTTCCACTAAGGACTAGGTCTAACATGGCTTCACTTCTCGGCGGTTCATGGACCAGCTGCTCCAAGAAGCAGTCATTTATGTCATCTAGGAACTTTATCTCCCTAGCATGTCCTGACGTGACACTGACCCAGTCGATAACGGGGTAATTGGAATCACCCATTATTATTACTGTGCTGTAACTTTTGTTAGCTTCCTTGATTTCTTTGAGCATTTCATCATCCATTTGTTCATTCTGGCCAGGCGGTCGATAGTACACCCCCACTGCCATCGCCTTCCCCTTTTTACATGGAATTTCAATCCATAGAGATTCTACAGCAAATTTTGTTTCCTGCAAAACTTTAATCCTTTCTGACTCAATGCCCTCTCTAACGTAGAGAGCACAACCCCTCCACCAATTTGATCAGCTCTATCATTATGGTACAGTTTGTACCCAGGTATCACAGTGTCCCACTGGTTGTCCTCCTTCCACCATGTCTCTGAGATTCCAATCATATCTAACCTCTCATTTAGTGCTATATATTCTAACTCTCCCATCTTATTTTTTAGACTTCTAGCATTTGCATACAAGCATTTAAGAGACTGTATTTTATTCATATTAATTTGGCTATTGGTAGGCATGGGTAATTTGGGATCTTTAAGCTCTGTCTGCTCCATACTCGAGGGCATTTGGGCTACTTTAATCTTTTTGGAACCTCTCTGCTTTTGGTAGCATCCTTCAAGGATACATCCTTCTGAACCATGTGCTCTTGTGTGACTTTTCTAGTTTAAAAGCTGTCGGCTTTTTCTAGTTTAAAAGCAGCTCTCTCTCTTTTTTAAAGGGTAATGCCAGCAGCCTGGTTCCATCCCAGTTAAGGTGAAGCCCATCCCTTCGGAAGAGCCCCTCCTTTCCCCAGAATGTTCCCCAATTCCTAACAAATCCAAAACCCTCATCCTTGCACCATTGTCTCATCCATGCATTGAGACTCCGGAGCTCTGCCTGCCTTTTGGGTCCTGCGCGTGGAACGGGAAGAATTTCGGGGAACGCTACCCTGGAAGTTCTGGATTTCAACTTCCTACCTAAAAGCCTAAATTTAGCCTCCAGAACCTCCCTACCACATTTTCCTATGTCATTGGTACCAACATGTACCAAGACAGCAGACTCCTCCCCAGCACTATGTAAGACCTTATCTAGGTGGCGCGTGAGGTCCGCTACCTTCGCACCAGGCAGGCATGTTACCAGGCGATCCTCATGTCCACCAGCCACCCAGCTATCTACATGCCTAATGATCGAATCACCAATTATAACAGCTATCCTAATCCTTCCCTCGTGGGCACATGGCCCTGGAGAAGCTTCCTCGGTGCAAGAGGATTTTACATCACCTGGAGGACAGGTCCTAGTTACAGGATCACTTCCTGCCACACCAGGGTGATGCTCTCCTGTCATGTGACCTCTCTCCTCCATGGCAACAGGGATGCTGCCAGACTGGAGGTGGGACTTCAGGATATATCCCTGTAGGTCTCGTCTATGTACCTCTCTGTCTTTCTTATGTCTTCTAAGTCTGCTACTCTAGCCTCTAGAGAACGGACTCGTTCCCTGAGAGCAGAGAGCTCCTTGCACCTAGTGCACACGTAAGACCTCTCACCAACTGGGAGAAACTCATACATGTGACACTCAATTCAATAGACTGGAAAGCCCCCATCTTGCTGCTGGACTGCTGTCTGCATCTCAGTTAAAAGCTTGTGTTTAGATCTTTAAGTTCTTTACTTACTAAGGGTTGCTATGGATACTTATACTAATAAAATAGTACCTAATACATTTAATATACCTTGTTCACCTGAAGCTTAATTAATCTCAGGTCCTTAGTGTATGACTGATTTGGATAATGAGTTGCACCTGAGAGCACCTCCTTTCCTTTAAGATGTGTAAGTACCTATAAAGCTATGATTATCCCAGGGGTGAGTGGGTGTTGGAGAGGGAGGGAGGGAAATAACACTTATTAAAAGAGGGCTGCTACACAGTACTCTGTACTGTGCTGCTGAGGTAAGCTGTGACCAACTTCCTGGGTGATTAACGTAAATCATTGACTAATCAAAATGTAAATCTGAAAAATCTCAAGGTACTGTACAATGCATTATGATTCTGTAAAGTAAACCGCTGCTGATCGTAGGAAGCAGCGGTATACAAATGTTTACTAAATAAATAAATTAATTAATTAATTAACAGTCCTTGCTTGGATAGAAGGAGTCTTTCAAAATGGCTTTTTGACCTGCCATCTGGCGTTAACACCTATTGAAAAAGTTTCACAGGTCTCTTGCCCCCTAGGTAGAAGGCCTCTTTGTAAAGGTCTCTAGAAGACTTTATTTGTTGCTCAAAGAGTACTGACCCTGTTTTGCCTTTTATGCTAAGTTATATTCTGATTTGATTTAAATTAAAGCTATTTGCTGCTGCTAGTCTCTGACTTATTATAAAATTTAAACTAGAAACTCTCTGCTGGGTTCTAAATTTAACCAGAAAGCTCTCTTCTGTGTTTTAAATTTAAACTAAAAGTACTTTGCTGATTCTAGGCCCTGAGTGAGTATTAAATTTAAACTACAAGCTCTCTGATGGGTATGAAATCTAACCAGAAAGCTCTCTTCTGTGTTTTAAATTTAAATTTAAACTGCTGCTACTAGGCCCTGACTGATTTAACAAATACACTGGGTTCACAGATTAATCAGTTTTAATCCAAAGAAGTCCCTTCAGAAAAATTCCCAGAAGTATATACTCACAATTGCAGATCTCTCTCCAGATGTAGCAATCCCTTTTTCTAGTCCTTCAAGACTGGGAACAGGAATCAGAGGGAACCAGGGAAGAGGAATGAGTGGGAACCTGGGAAGAGGAATCAGAGGGAACCTGGGAAGAGGAATCAGAGGGAACCTGGGAAGAGGAATCAGAGGGAACCTGGAAAGAGGAATCATAGGGACCCTAGAAAGAGGAATGAGAGGGAACCTGGGAAGAGAAATCAGAAGGAACCTGGGATCAGGAATCAGAGGGAACATGGAAAGAGGAATCAGAGGGAACCTGGAAAGAGGAATCATAGGGAGCCTGGGAACAGGAATCTTAGGGAACTTGGGAAGAGGAATCAGAGGGTACCTGAGAAGAGGAATAAGAGGGATCATGGGCACTTGAGAGAACCTACAAACAGGAATTAGAGGGAACTTGGGAAGAGGAATCAGAGAGGAACTTGGGAAGTGGAATCACAGGGTACCTGGGAAGAGGAATCAGAGGGAACCTGGGAGGAGAAATCAGAGGGAACATGGGAACAGGAATCAGTCAGAAGGTACCTGGAAATAGGAATCAGAGGGTACCTGGGAACATGAATCAGGGGGTTTCTGGGAAGAGGTATCAGAGGCTACCCAAGAAGGGGAATAATAGGGATCCTGGAGGTAGGCACTGGATAGGACTTGCGAACAGGAATAAGAGGGTACTCTGGGAAAATAAATCTGAGGGTACTTAGGGAGAGGAGTCAGAGCAAATCTGGAAACAGGAATCAGAGGATTCTTAGGAATAGAAATCATAGGGAACCTAGGAACAGGAATCAGAGGGAACCTAGAGAGAGCAATCAGAGGGTACCCAAGAAGAGGAATCATAGGGAATGAGATGAGAATTCAGAGTATACTTGAGATGAGGAATCTGAGGGTACGTGGAAAGAGGAATCAGAGGGATCCTGGAGATAGGCACTGGATAGGACTGTGAACAGGAATAACAGGGTGCCCTGGGAACAGAAATCTGAGGGCACCTGGGAAGAGGAATCAGAGGGAACTTGGGAAGAAGAATCAGAGGGTACCTGGGAAGAGGAATCATAGAGTGCCTGGGAAGAGGAAACAGAGGGATCCTGGAGATAGGCACTGGATAGGACCTGTGAACAGGAATAACAGGGTACCCTGGGAACAGAATTCTTAAGGCACCTGGCAAGAGGAATCAGAGGGTATCTGAGAAGAGGAATACGAGGGACCATAGAGATGGGCACTGGAGAGAACTTGTGAACCGGAATCAGAGGGTTCCCTGGGAACAGAAATCTGATGGTACCTGGAAAGAGGAATCAGAGGGAACTTAGGAAGAGGAATCAGAGGGAACTTGGTAATAGGAATTACAAGGTACCTGGGAAGAGGAATCAGAGCAAACCTTGAGACAGGAATCAAAGGGTATATGGGAAGAGGAATCGGAGGGAACCTGGGAAAAGGAATCGGAGGGAACCTGGGAAGAGGAATCACAGTCAGAAGGTACCTGGAAAGAGGAATCAGAGGGTAACTGGGAAGAGGAAAGTGTAGTTACTCACCTGTAACAGGTGTTCTCCAGGGACAGCAGGAATCAGTCCTCACATATGGGTGATGTCGCCGCTGACGGAGCCCTCATGCGGAGGAATTCCCCACCTTTCAAAGAAAGCCTTTGGGATTGCATTGCGCATGCGCGGTTCCCTTCCCGCCCAAGGGTGCCATCTTACTCAGTCAAATGACATAGCTAAAGAGACAGCAAAATGAACAAAATATAATAAGACTGCAACTCCAGGGGAGGAGGGAGGGTTGTGAGGACTGATTCCTGCTGTCCCTGGAGAACATCTGTTACAGGTGAATAACTACGCTTTCTCCAGGAACAAGCAGGAAGTCAGTCCTCACATATGGGACTCTCTAGCTATAGGCTACCGAGAACCCTTAGCTGAAATATGGCTCCCTCTAGAAGAGCCGCAGCAGCTGTGATAGGAATTCAGCGGAGACGCAACACCCCCGATAGCCTGACACCAGAGGGCCGGAGGTTAGGAGTTTCCTAAACCTCAAATAGGTTATGGAGTACCGCCTAGCCGAAAGCACTGTCCCATCATGACTCCCTATCCAAGCAGTAATGGGCTACAAAAGTCTGGCCCGAAGACCAGGTGGAGGCCCGGCAGATGTCTGCCAGCGGAACAGAGTGGAAATGAGCCACTGATGCGGCCTTAGCCCTGACACGGTGGGCCATGACTCGACCCTGCAACGGGAGGTCGGCCGCCTTGTATTCCCAGGCAATGCAGTCTGCAACCCAGGTGGACATGTGCTTGGAGACAGGTAGCCCCAGCTTACTGGGGTCATAAGAGACGAAGAGCTGAGTAGCTCTTCGATGTCCCGCGTACGCTCCAGGTAGAAGGCTAACGCCCTTTTACAATCCAGGGTATGCAGGACCGCCTCTGCCCGGCTAGCATGCGGTCTGGGAAAGAAGGTTGGAAGAACCATTTCTTGGTTGAGGTGGAACGAAGAGACCATTTTCGGAAGGAATGGGGTGGGTACGAAGGACCACCCTGTTCCTATAAAACCGTGTGTACGGTCTTTCTGACACAAGAGCTTGCAGTTCACTTACTTGTATGGCAGATGTGAGAGCCACTAGGAAGAGCACCTTCCAGGAGAGAAAGCGCAGATGGCAAGCGGACATCGGCTCAAAAGGTGGGCAAGTAAGCTGTTGTAAGACCACATTCAAATCCCACTCGGTTGCAGGAGGGCGAATCGGGGGTTTAATAGAAGCATACCTCTGAGCAATCTGGACACCAAGGGGTGAGCCGAAAGAGGTTGTCCTTCCACTGGAGAGTGATGTGCTGACAAAGCACTCAGATGGACCCTGACAGAGTTAGACTTGAAGCCTAATTCTGAGAGATGAAGCAGGTACTGCAGTACAACTGGTACTAGGCAAGAGAAAGGGTTTTCATTGTGTTGGGTACAACACACCTCAAACCTGCGCCACTTGAAGGCATAGGTTTTCCTGGTGGACTGCCTCCTTGAGGCTAGTAACATTTCTTCCACCTCCTTAGGTAAGAGGAGCGGAGCTAGCACTACCCTTTCAGCAGCCACACCATCAGGTTGAGGGACCTGAGGTTGGGATGTAAGATACAGCCCTGCTCCTGGGACAGGAGGTCAGCCTGTGTTCCCAGAGGGAGTGGGGTTTCCACTGCCAGTTGGAGGAGAAGCGGAAACCAAGGTTGTCTTGGCCATCTGGGGGCTACCAGAATGACAGGGGCCTTGTCCCGAAGGATTCTGAATAGAATCCGGGCCACCAGAGGCATGGGAGGAAACGCATACAGGAGGCCCCCAGAATAGGAGATCAGAAAAGCATCTGCAGCCATTCTTTGAGGATGTGGCTGTCTGGAGCAATAGTTGGGCAACTGATGATTCTGCGAGCTGGCAAAGAGATCTATGGACGGATGTCCCCAGCAGTGGAAGATCTGCTGGGCCACTTCCCAATTTAGTTGCCACTCGTGAGGCTGAAGAATTCTGCTTAGCTTATCTGCTAGGAAGTTCTCCTGGCCTGGAAGGTAAACTACTATTCTACTACTATTCAGCACTTATAAAGTGCCACGCACGCTGCGCTGCACAGCTAACCTACAAGAGGTAGCCAACAAGCAAGAGACAGTCCCTGCTCGTCAGAGTCATGCTCATCGGAGCTTACAATCTAATTAGAACAGTACATTAGTAAGAACAGTACAGAGCAATAGTCAGTTCTGCGCAAGGCATGGTGTGGTACAGTTTGGTCTATAGTTGGTCATAACATTGACGGGGGTTAGGGTAAGATGAGGAATGAGTCAGGATCTGAATGCAACGGTGAAGAGGTGGGTCTTCAACCTGGATTTGAAGAGGGCCAGGGAGGATGCTTGGCGCACAGATGCAGGCAGGCTGTTCCAGGCATAAGGTGCAGCAAGGTGAAAGGAGCGCAGTCGGGAGTTCACGGTGCAGGTGAAAGGCATTGATAGCAGTAATTTATTAGCGGAGCACAAATTTCGAGAGGGGACATAGGGCGAGATAAGAAATAAGAGGTATTGAGGGGCCATAGAGTGAATGCATTTATAGGTCAGTAGGAGAAGTTTGAATTGGATGCGGAATTGGACAGGGAGCTAGTGAAGCGACTTGAGAAGAAGAGTAATGTGGGCATGGCGAGGCTGGCAGAAGATTAGTCGAGCAGCATGATTTTGTATGGATTGAAGGGGAAGGAGGTGGCTCACGGGAAGACCAGCGAGGAGTAGGTTGCAATAATTACAGGTATAATTGCAGTAATTATAATCGAGGCGAGAGGAGATTAAGGAGTGGACAAGCGTTTTGGTAGTGTGTTCAGAGAGAAAGGGGCAGATTTTGCTGATGTTGTTGAGAAAGAAGCGGCAGGTCTTAGCTACAAGCTGGATATGAGCGGAAAAGGAGAGAGAGGTGTCAAAGATAACCCCTAAATTGCGGGACCGAGGGAACAGGAAGGATAGTAGATCCATCCACATAGATTGAGAGAGGGGGAAGTGTGGGGGGAGGGGGAGGAGTAAGGTGGAAAAACAAGGAGTTCAGTCTTGGCCATGTTCAATTTCAATCGGCGATGAGACATCCAGGCAGCGATGTCCGAAAGACAGGCAGAGATCTTGGACTGGGTTGCCGGAGAAATATTAGGTGTAGAGAGGTAGATTTGGGAGTCATCGGCATAGAGATGGTACTGAAAGCCACGGGAGGAGATAAGTGCACCAAGGCCTTGGGTAAAGAGAGAGAAAAGGAGGGGGCCCAAGATAGATCCCTGGGGTACACCTACATGGAGCGGGGTAGGGGAGGAGCCGCCAGAGCATACACTGAATGAGTGATGGGAGAGGTAGGAGGAGAACCAGGATAATATGGAGTCCTTGAAGCCAAGCGAGGAGAGGGTGATGAGGAGAAGGTCGTGGTCAACGGTGTCAAAGGCAGCAGAAAGGTCAAGAAGGATGAGGATAGAATAGAGGCCCTTGGATTTAGCCAGGAATAGGTCATTTGTGACTTTTGTGAGTGCTGCTTCAGTGGCGTGTAGGGGACGGAAGCCGGATTGTAGTGGGTCCAGGAAGGCCTGGGAGGTGAGGAAGTCGAGGCAGTGATGGTGGACTGCACGTTCTAATAGTTTGGATATGAAGGGAAGGAGGGAAGGAGGGAGATGGGTCAATAGTTAGAAGGGCATGTGGGATCAAGTGAGTTTCTTAAGGAGGGGTGTGACAACACATGTTTGAAGTCAATGGGGACAGTTGCAGAGGAGAGTGAAAGGTTGAGGATATGAGTGATGGAGGGGTTAATGGTGAGGAGGATGGAACGAAGGAGATGGGTGGGGATAGGGTCTGAAGAACAGGTGGTGGGTTTGGAGGAGGACAGAAGGAGTGCGGTTTCTTCCTCAGAGATTGGAGGAGAGGGTGGCAGGGGGAGTATGGATGGGGGAGGAGAATTGGGGAGGAGGGGAGGTAGATGGGAGGGTAGGGAATTGGAGGGTATTCTTGTGGATTTTGTCATGGAAGTAGTCGGCTAGGGTTTGGGCAGAAAGGGAGGGCGGGGGGCCTTGAGGAGAGAATTGAGGGTATTAAAGAGATGGCAAGGATCAGAGGCAAAGGAGTTGGTCAGATGGATGTAGTAATCTTGTTTGGCAAGTGCTAAGGCTGACTGGAAGGAGCCAAGCATGAATTTGAAGTGTAGAAGATCATCTGGGGAGTGGGATTTGGACCAAGCTCGTTCGGCAGAACAGGCGCAGATGCGTAGGTAACAGATTGTGGGTGAAAGCCAGGGTTGGGGAGTAGATCTTTGACAGGACGTGGGGTGGGAGGGACAAGAGTGTCATGGGCTGAGGATAGTGTAGCATTGTATGAAGATAATGCCTCATCAATGGACTTGGAGGATAAAATGGAGGAAAGAGATGATGGTGGAGGAGAGAGTCAGGGGATCAATATTATGAAGGTTTCTAAATAGATCGGAGGAGACGAGGTTGGGACGGCGGAAGCTGAAGAGTAAATGTTAAGAGGTGATGGTCAGATATGGGAAGGATTGATTTGCGGAAGTTTGAAGGAGAGGAGTTGAAGAAGAGTATTAGGTCAAGGCAGTGGCCATGTACATAAGAACATAAGATATGCCATACTGGGTCAAACCAAGGTCCATCAAGCCCAGTATTCTGTTTCCAACAGTGTCCAATCTAGGTCATACGTACCTAGCAGTTTCCCCAAGGGACACAGGTTCCACAATGCTTGTATTGGTTCAAGCATTGATATCCTGGGTCCCTTCTTAATAATGGTTTATGGACCTTTCCTCCAGGAACTTATCCAAACCTTTTTTAAACCCACCTACACTAACAGCCTTTACTACATCCTCTGGTAACAAATTCCAGAGTTTGATTACACGTTGAGTGAAAAAATATTTTCTTTTATTAGTCTTAAATAGTTTACCCTGTAGCTTCATTGCATGTCCCCTAGTCTTTCTATATTCTGATAAGGTAAACAATCGATCTACGTTTACCCGTTCCACTCCGTTCATTAATTTATAGACTTCTATCATATCTCCCCTCAGCCGTCTCTTTTCCAGGTTAAAGAGCCCCAACCTTTTTAGCCTTTCTTCATAGGAGTAGCCTTCCATCCCCTTTACCATTTTGGTGGCTCTTTTCTGAACCTTTTCTAAAATCGCTATATCCTTTTTAAGATACGGCGACCAGAATTGCACACAATATTCAAGGTGCGGTCTCACCATGGAACGATATAGAGGCATTATAATATCTTTTGTTTTATTTTCCATTCCTTTCCTTATCATACCTAGCATTCTATTTGCTCTCTTGGCCGCCGCTGCACACTGGGCCGAGGGTTTTAACATGGTATCCACAATGACGCCTAAATCTTTTTCCTGGGTGGTGGTTCCTAATGTGGAACCTTGCATCGTGTAACCATAGTTTGGGTTGTTCTTCCCTAGGTGCATAACCTTGCACTTCTCCACATTAAATTTCATCTGCCATTTTGATGCCCAGTCTTCCAATTTATCAAGATCCTCTTGCAATTTTCCACAATCCTCCTGGGTTTTAACAACTTTAAATAGTTTTGTGTCATCTGCAAATTTGATAACCTCACTCGTTATTCCACTTTCCAGGTCATTTATGAATATGTCAAAAAGCAGCGGACCCAGCACAGATCCCTGGGGTGCACCACTATTCACCTTTCTCCTTTGGGAAAATTGGCCATTTAGCCCTACCCTCTGCTTTCTATCTTTTAACCAGTTCCTGATCCACATTAGTACACTGCCTCCTATCCCATGACTCTTTAGTTTTGCCAAAAGTCTCTCATGAGGGACCTTGTCAAAGGCTTTCTGAAAGTCCAGATACACAATATCAACCGACTCAGCTTTGTCCACCTGTTTATTCACTCCTTCAAAAAAACATAACAGATTAGTAAGACAAGATCTTCCTTGTCTAAAGCCATGTTGGCTGTCTTCCATTAGGTCGTGACTATCTACATGCTGAGTAATTTTATTCTTTATGATGGTTTCTACCATTTTTCCCGGTACTGATGTCAGGCTCACCGGTCTGTAGTTTCCCGGATCACCCCTCGAACCCTTTTTAAAAATTGGTGTTACATTGGCGATCCTCCAATCCTCAGGTATTAGAGATGATTTTAATGATAGTTCACAGATTACTGATAGCAGGTCTGCAATCTCAAATTTCAGTTCTTTCAACACCCTTGGATGTATACCATCCGGCCCAGGTGATTTGCTACTCTTCAGTTTATCTAATAGTTGTAAGACATCTTCCCGATGTATCGATATTTCCTTCAATTCTTCCACACCTTTAAATACCACTTCAGTCATGGGTAACATCCCTACATCTTCCTCAGTAAAGACCAAAGCAAAGAATTCATTCAGTCTCTCCGCTATCGCCTTGTCGCCTCTTAGTGCTCCTTTAACCCCTTTATTTTATTTATTTATTTATTTATTTATTTATTTGCATCTCTTATATACCGCGCTATTACAATCAGTGCGGTTTACAGTGGAACAGAACATAAAACAATGTAGCAGTTACATTGGGTTTACAATAAAACATGGTATACAAACTTGGAAAAACAGGGGAAAAACTATGTACAGTGTTATAGAAGTGGAGGATTAAAGATCAAATGAGGGCATGGTTAAGGGTTGTAATGTAAAGTAAAGAGTAATGGACCAACTGACTCTCTCACAGGTTTTTTGCTACGAATGTACTTGAAAAGGTCTTTATTTCGCGTTTTTGCTTCCACAGCAAGCTTCTTCTCAAATTCTCTCTTTGCCTGCCTTATCAATGCCTTGCATTTGACTTGCCAGTGCTTATGCTGTTTCCAGGTTTCATCGTTTGGCTCTTTTTTCCATTTCCTGAAAGATGCTTTTTTGGCAACAACAGCCTCTCTGACCTCACCTTTAAACCATGCTGGCAGTTTTTTGGACTTCCTTCCACTTTTCTTAAAGCGTGGAATACAGCTGGTCTGGGCTTCCAAGATAGTATTTTTCAACAACACCCAAGCTTGATGTACGTCTTTAACCTTTGCAACTGCTCCTTTTAGTTTTTTCTTAACTGTTTTCCTCATTTTATCATAGTCTCCCTTTCGAAAGTTAAAGGGTAGTACTGTGGATTTCCTTACTATCCCTCCTCCACTAATTAAATCAAAGGTGATCATGCTATGATCACTATTGCCAAGTGGCCCCAACACCCTTATCTCTTGCACTACATCTGGTGTTCCACTAAGGACTAGGTCTAATATTGCTTCCCCTCTGGTCGGTTCATGAACCAGCTGCTCCAAGAAGCAGTCATTTATTTCATCTAGGAACTTTATCTCCCTAGCATGTCCTGTTGTGACACTGACCCAGTCGATGCCGGGGTAATTGAAATCACCCATTATTATTACTGCACTGTAACTTTTGTTAGCTTCCTTGATTTCTTTGAGCATTTCATCATCCGTTTGTTCATTCTGGCCAGGCGGACGATAGTACACCCCCACTGCCATCGCCTTCCCCTTTTTACATGGAATTTCAATGTAGATGTGTGGGGACAGTGGAGCAAAGTTGGAGGTCGAACGAGGAGGTAAGAGCAAGGAACTTTGAGGCACGGGGGTCGGAGGGGTTGTCGATGTGAATGCTGAAATCACCAAGAATAAGAGTGGGGGAGGAGGGATCCATAAAGGCAGAAAGCCAGGAGTCGAAGTCGGTGAGGAAGGTTGATTTGGATTTGTCGGGTGGGCGATAAACAGCAGCTATTCGGAGGGGAAGTGGTGAGAGGAGGCGAATGGAGTGGACTTCGAAGGAGAGGGGGGAGTGTGATTGGGGTGGCAGGAGGGGTTGGAATTGGCAGGCGGGAGAGAGTAGGAGGCCAACGCCACCACCTCAACCAGTAGATCGAGGTGTATGGGAGAACTGGTAGCCCCCATAGCAGAGAGAGGCAATGGATGCAGTGTCGTCTGGGGGGAGCCAGGTCTCGGTCAAGGTAAGAAGGTGTAGGGCATTAGAGATAAAAAGATCGTGAATAAAAGGTTTTTTTTAAATGATTGAGCATGCGTTCCATAGGGCGCATGAAAACGGGAGAGTGGAGGGGGAGAGGAGAGGGATATGGATAAGGTTGGATAAGTTACGTGTAGATTTCTTATCAGAGTAGCATTGGGGTCTATTTCTAGGGTAATGCCGAGATTTAGAGGGAGCAGGGTGTGGGTGGGTGTGTCTGGGTGAGTGTGCCTCCAAGAGGGACATGAGGGAGAGGAAATGAGGGGTAAATTGATGGTATCGGATAGGTTATGTGAGGGATTATTTTTGGGTGTAGGGTTGGAGTTGATATGTAAGGATGAGTGATTGTGGGATGAATGAGGGAGGGTGGAAGGAGGGAGGAGCGGGATGTGGATGAGATTAGATAGGGTACGTGAGGAGCTTTTTTTAGTGTGAGAAAGAAATTGGGGGGGAGCAGGGTTGGGGTTGATATTTCCTGATGAGAGGAGGAGAAGGAGTATTAGAGAGCGAGGTAAAGTGGAGATAGTATGGCGGAAGTGAGGGTGGGGTTGCCTTAAAGAGAGGGGGGCTGGTTGAATGCAGGGGATGGTGTGAAGAAGCTCAAGAGCAGATGCCAGGCTAGGGGGCAGAATGGAGGGAGAGGGGAGGGTAGGGGGAAGAGGAGGGAGAAGTGTTGGTAGGAGGGGATACAGTTGGGGAGGATAAGGAAGAGGAGGACAATGAGATGTGGGGCCATGGTAGTGGGCAGCAAGGTCTGAGCAAGCAATGGATAGCAAGTTCTAGGCAAACAACGGGTAGTAAGTGATAGGTAAACAAGCAGGCAGTGAGTAGCAGTTCAATGCAAGTAATGGGTAGCAAGCGGTGGATAAGCAATGGGTAGCAGTACTATGCAACAGTGGGTGGCAAAAGTATGCAAACAATGGGTAGCAGTACTATGCAACAATGGGTGGCAACAGTATTCAAACAATGGGTAGCAGTACTATGCAACAATGGGTGGCAACAGTATGCAAACAATGGGTATCAGTACTATGCAAGCAATGGATAACAGTTCTATGCAACAGTGGGTAGCAGTACTATGCAAATAATGCAAACAATGGATAAGCAATGGATAACAGTTCTGTGCAACAGTGGGTAGTACTGTGCAAACAATGGATAAGCAATGGATAATTCTATGCAACAGTGGGTAGCAGTACTATGCAACAATGGGTGGCAACAGTATGCAAACAATGGGTAGCAGTACTATGCAAGCAATGGATAAGCAATGGATAACAGTTCTATGCAGCGATGGGCAGCAGTTCTAAGTCCAGCAATGGGTAGCAGTACGATGCAGGCAATGGGAGCAATGCTAAGCAAGCAGTGGGTAGTGGTGCTATGCAGGCAGTGGGTAGTAGTTCAATGCCAACAGAACAGTGCAGGCAGTGGATAGCAGTACAGTGCAGGCAGTGGGTAGCAAGTTCTGGCGGAGAA
This sequence comes from Ichthyophis bannanicus, assembly GCA_033557465.1. NCBI lineage: Eukaryota > Metazoa > Chordata > Amphibia > Gymnophiona > Ichthyophiidae > Ichthyophis > Ichthyophis bannanicus. Next base: position 296,024,124 of record CM066040.1, on the reverse strand, counting down.
TGGGAGGAAGAACAATGCCAGCAGTGGGAAGCAAGACAAAGGAGAGTTACTTGAAGGTACCAGGATGGAGCTCGTGAGATGGTTTGGTCTGGAGGCGATGTGTGGAGGAGCAATCGAGCCTGCTCGACCCCGGCAGCTACGGAGCTCACGCCCTGGGCCGCGCCTAAGGGCCCTCTGGCGAGGTCCTCAGGCGCGGGCCCGCCAGACGCGGGCGCGCCTTGGAGAGCTGAAGATTTTAAAGTGTGTTCCAGCAGTGTTCTTCGGCCTTCATACCCTGTCTGATTGCAAAGCAACAGAGGTCCAGTTTCTCCTGGCACAGGATACAGGACCCTGTTCCTCCCTGCTTGTTCACGTAGAACATTGCTACCTGATTGTCTGTCTGCACTAAGACAGAGTGATGTGAGAGAACATGACAGAAGGTTCGAAGAGCTAGGCGAATCGCCCAAAGCTCTAAGAGGTTGATTTGTTGCGTCCTCTCTTGAGGAGACCACAACCCTTGAGTGCATGAGTTCTGGCAATGGGCTCCCCAGCCAGCAAGGATGCATCTGTCGTTAGCATTCTTGTGTACGAGGATAGCAGGAAAGGCACTCCCTCGAGCAGGTTGGATGGCTGAAACCACCACGCCCACGACTTCAGCAGTTGTTTGGACACTCTGATCCTGTCTGAGTCGTCCTGTGGCTTGTGTCCACTGATCTCGGAGGCACCACTGAGCTGTCCTCATGTAGAGACGTGCGTTTGGGGTCACATGAACCGTGCAGGCCATGTGCCCTAGGAGGTGCAGAAAGTGTCTCGCTGAGATCTGAGAGTTGTGGCTGATTTGGTGCAGCAGCACCAGAAGCCTCTGTGCCCTGTCCTTTGGCAGGTAAGCTCTCGCCTGGATTGTGTCTAGCCTTGCTCCTATGAACTCAGTTTTGAGTCGGGAGCAAAGTGGACTTTGCTTGATTTATGACAAAGCCTAGATGCTGCAGTATCTTGATAGTGCAGGCTGTGGCCTGCTGGGTCTCCTGAGGTGACTCTGCTCTGATTAGCCAGTCGTTCAGGTATGGTAAGAGGAAGATTCCCTGGCTCCTGAGGAAGGCTGCCACTACCGCCAGGCATTTGGTAAACATTCTGGGGACAGAGGCCAGGCCAAATGGAAGTACTCTGTACTGAAAATGGTTTCCTCCCACTACAAATCTGAGATATTGTCTGTGGTCTGGATGTATGAGGATGTGGGTGTATGCATCCTTCAGGTCTAAGGAGCATAGCCAATCTCCCTGGTGGAGGTAAGGTAGCAATATTCAAAGTGAAAGCATCTTGAACTTTTCCCTCACCAGGAACTTGTTTAAGTTTCACAGGTCGAGGATGGGTCTGAGGCCTCCTGCTCTCTTTGGTATCAGAAAATACCTGGAGTAGAAGCCTTGTCCCTGCAGGCTGTGGGGCACTGGCTCCACCGCCTGCTCCTCTAGAAGACCGGCCAACTCCTGCAAGAGGAGGTCCCTGTGTAGAGGGGGTCTGAGAGGCTCTCCTGGAAAGTAGGAGGGAGGTACCTGGTTGGAGTGGAGCAAATAGCCCCTTTGGACTATTTGAAGGACCCAGGTATCCGTGGTGATTGCTGGTCACCTGTGGGCGTACAGGCTCAGCCTTCCTCCTGTGCAAGACCTCTCCCCTGGTTGGAGAGAGACTATGCTTTGGCAGTCAAAAACCTCCTCCCGGCTGGGTCAGAGCCGGGGCCCGAGTCTTGGGGGTCTTCTGCTTACACGGGCCATGCCCCTGTCCCTTGGCCTGCTGCCCCTGTGGGCGAGCTGAGGAGGCCTGGTGAGTGGGGTAGTTGCGGTAAGCAGCACCCTTCCTCGGGAAAAAGGGCTTTTTACCCGAGCCCTTCCTTTTAGAAGGGGCAGAAGTCTTCTTGGCGAGTCTTGTCCGGGTCAAGTACTCGGACTCGATTTCAGCAGCCTTCTCAATCATGGGTTTGCCAAAGAGGTTGTCAACCCAGCAAGGGACATCGATCAATATGTCCTGAACCTATGGCTCCAGATCCGACGACATTAGCCATGCCTGGCAGTTGGCACCAATGCTGGCTGCGGCCACCCAGGCCGAGGCTTTGAAGGCGTCATAGGCTGCTCGAGACAAACTTCGAGCACTCCTGAATCCCAGTGGACAGGTTCTTGAAGCATTGCAAGGGTTCCTCGGAGAGGCCAGCTGAGAACCCGGCAATCTCCTTTGCCAGGTCCTGCAAGTACATGCCCATGTACAGCTGGTAAGTTTGGACTTGGCATGACAGCATCGAGCCCTGGTAGCACTTTCTGCTGAGGGCATCCAGGTTCCGGGTTTCCCTGCCAGGAGGCACTGAGGAGTGCGTTTTTTAGCTCTTGAGCCTGTGCATGGCCGATTCCACAACCATGGAGTTATGCAGCAGCTGTGCTTTTTGGAACCCAAGGCTCTTGAAGAGCCGATAAATGGAATCAACCCGCTTGCTGAGAACCGGCATCGAGGCCGGTGACTCCCACATGTGGAGCATCAGCCGTTCCAACATCGGAGGAACCGGTACCATAAGGGCTTCCCGAGGGGGAAAGTCATACTGGAGGGCTTCGAGCTCCTCAGCTCGAGGCTCCTCCTCGGTGTCTGCCGGGAATGCCAAAGCCTTGGATATATCCCTGGCGAAGTCCGGGAACCAGGTATCCTCCAGGGTGGACTTTCTCAGAGGTTCTCAACCCAGCGAGTCCGATGGGACATACAGGGTCCAGTGGGTGTCTGGGGACTCTTCATCTTCTGTTTCCCATGCCGAGTCCTCCGAGGAGGAATCGATGGGCTCCGGCCATGAGGTCTTCAGTCTCGACCGCCCCGACACCGAGAGCATCGGCGTCGATGATCTTGGTCCCAAATGGGAGGTCGAGGGAGACCTTGGCCGAGGATCAACTTGGCCTCCGGGGTTGATTTGGACGTCGAGGTCCCGGTGGTCGGGGCGGATGGACCAGTGAGACCAGCCATCAGCGCTCGCTGCTGCTCCATGAAGGCAGACATGCTGTGCTCCAGGGCTGCCATTCTGAGACCGAGCTCAGAAGGCTCCGCAGCCTCCGGGTCGAGTCCCGACACTGTCGGGCCTGATGCCGGTTCTCCCGGAGGAGAGTCAATGAGGACAACAGCAGTTACCTTCCTCGGCGTCTCCGGCTCCATGCGAGGCACCTTTGCAGGCCGCTCCGACTCTGAGGACCCAGGACGGCAGTCAGGACTCCGCGATCTGGCCCGTGAGGATCCAGGCCTATCAGAGGCATCCAACGATGCCACCCTCGCAGGTTTCTTCTTCCTCCGGTGTTCCCGTGAGGGAGACCCCCACTCAGAAGACCCCTGACGATGCTCGGCGTCAGATAGCTCCCGAGATGTTGAGGCTTCTGAAGAGGTCCGGACATGGGTGGATGCGGACTCGGAGAAAATCCTTTCACGCTGCTGCTGCCTACTTCTAAGTGCCTTGGAGGACATCTTGCCACATGGGCCACAGGCCTTCAGGGTCATGGTTGGGCCTGAGGCAGTAGAGACAGCAGTCGTGTGTGTCGGTGAGCAATATTAATCTTTTACACCGTTCACACTTTTTAAATCCGCTGGCAGCCGAGGGAAAAAGGGCCTCTGCGAGGTCAAATGACCAGGCTGCCAGTGAAAAAAGAAAAAAAAGAACACGAATGCTAGTCACTAAGGACAAAAAATGAAAAAGAATGACCGGACTCGATACCGGTGTACCGAACCGAGGTGGGAAGGGGAACCGTCGTTGCACTGGGCCGAAGAAGAGAATCTTCAGTAGTTCTGATGCACTTTTTCCATGAGGGAAGTAGGACTACATCCGTTGGGCTCCGCGGAAAAAGGGAGACTTAGCAAGATGGCACCCTTGGGCAGGAAGGGACCGCGCATGCGTGATGCAATCCCAAAGTTTTTCTTTGAAAGCTGGGGAATTGCTCCGCATGAGGTCACCGTCGGAGCCGATGTCACCCATATGTTAGGACTAACTTCCTGCTTGTTCCTGGAGAATCAGAGGGTACATGGAAAGAGGTATCAGAGGATACTGGGAACTGGAATCAGAGGGTTTCTGGGAAGAGGAATCTGGGGATTCCTGGGAATAGGAATCAGAGGCTACCCGAGAAAAGAAATGATAGGAATTCTGGAGGTGGCACTGGATAGGACCTGCGAACAGGAATAAGAGGGTACTCTGGGAACAGAAATCTGAGGGTACTTAGGAAGAGGAATCAGAGTGAATCTGGAAATGGAATCAGAGGTTTCTTAGGAAGATAAATTATAGAGAACCTAAGAACAGGAATCAGAGGGAACCCGAGGAGTGGAATCAGAGGGTACCCGAGAAGAGGAATCAGAGGGAAATTGAGATGAAGAATCAGAGTGTACTTGGGAAGAGGAATCTGAGGGATCAGAGGGATCCTGGAGAGAGGCACTGGATAGGACCTGTGAACAGGAATAAGAGGGTACCCTGGGAACAGAAATCTGAGGGCACCTGGGAAGAGGAATCAGAGGGAAATTGGGAAGAAGAATCACAGGGTACCTGTGAAGAAAAAACAGAAGGTACCTGCAAAGAGGAGTCAGAGGGAACCTGGGAAGAGGAGTCAAAGGGAACCTGGGAAGAGGAATCAGAGCGAATCTGGAAATGGAATCAGAGGTTTCTTAGGAAGATAAATTATACGGAACCTAGGAACAGGAATCAGAGGGAACCCGAGGAGTGAAATCAGAGGGAAACTGAGATGAAGAATTAGAGTGTACTTGGGAAGAGGAATCTGAGGGTACCTGGGAAGAGGAATCTGAGGGATCAAAGGGATCCTGGAGATAGGCACTGGATAGGACCTGTGAACAGAAATAAGAGGGTACCCTGGGAACAGAAATCTGAGGGCACCTGGGAAGAGGAATCAGAGGGAAATTGGGAAGAAGAATCACAGGGTATCTGTGAAGAAAAAACAGAAGGTACCTGCAAAGAGGAGTCAGAGGGAACCTTGGAAGAGGAGTCAAAGGGAACCTGGGAAGAGGAATCAGAGGGAACCTGGGAAGAGGAATCAGAGGGAACCTGGGAAGAGGAATCAGAGGGGTCCTGGAGATGGGCAATGGAAAGTACCTATGAACAGGAATAACAGCGTACCCTGGAAACCGAAATCAGAGGTTACCTGGGAACAGGAATCAGGGGGTTTCTGGGAAGAGGAATCAGGGGGTTTCTGGGAAGAGGAATCAGAGACTACCCGAGAAGGGGAATGATAGGAATCCTGGAGCTGGGACCTGGATAGGACCTGCAAACAGGAATAAGAGGGTACTCTGGGAACAGAAATCTGAGGGTACTTAGGAAGAGGAATCAAAGTGAATCTGGAGACAGGAATCAGAGTGAATCTGGAGACAGGAATCAGAGGGTTATTAGTAAGAGAAATCATAGGGAACCTAGGATCAGGAATCAGAGGGAACCTGGAGAGAGGAATCAGAGGGAAACTAACATGAGGAATCAAAGTGTACTTGGGATGAGGAATCAGAGGGCTCCTGGAGATGGGCACTGGAGAGAACCCGTGAACAGGAATCAGAGGGTTTCCTGGGAACAGAAATCTGAGGGTACCCAGGAAGAGGAATCACAGTGTACCTGGGAAGAGGAATCACAGGGTACCTGGGAAGAGGAATCAGACAGGATTCAAATGGGTACCTGGGAAGAGGAATCTGAGGGAACCTGGAAAGTGGAATCAGAGGGTACCTGGGAAGACTAATCACAGGGTTCTTGAGAGCAAGAATCAGAGCATACCTGTGAGACAATTCAGATGATTCCTCAGAAGAGGAATCAGAGGGATCCTGGAGATAGGCAGTGGAAAGGACCTGCAAACAGGAATAAGAGGCTACCCAGGGAACAGAAATCAGAGGGATACTGGGAACAGGAATCACAGTCAGAATGTACCTGGAAAGAGGAATCACATGGTAACTGGAAAGAGGAATCAGAAGGTACCTGGGAAGAGGAATCAGAGGGTATCTGGGAACAGGAATCAGGGGGTTTCTGGAAAGAGGAATCAAGGGTTTCCTGGGAATAACAATCAGAGGCTACCCGAGAAGAGGAATGAGAGGGCACTGGATAGGACCTGCGAGCAGGAATAAGAGGGTACCCAGGGAACAGAAATCTAAGGGTACCTAGAAAGAGGAATCAGAGTGAATCTGGAGACAGGAATCATAGGGTTCTTAGGAAGAAAAATCATAGCGAACTTAGGAGCAGGAACCAGAGGAAACCTGGAGAGATGAACCAGAGGATACCCAAGGAGAGGAGTCAGAGTGCACTTGGGAAGAGGAATCTGTGGGTACCTGGGAAGAGGAAAACAGAGTTACTTACCTGTAACAGAGTTCTCCGTGGACAGCAGGATAGGTCAGCCACACCTGGTGACGTCATCCGACGGCGCCGTGACGGAAGTGCTCTCTAGCTCAGAAACTTCTGAGCATGTGTGAGGTGACCCCACCTCCCCGGTCCGCCCCCAGCCCGACCAGTGAGTAATTAGCTTCGGCCAGAGGCTGGGGCGCGGACCACAGGCCACCCTCAGAGGGGAAGTGGGTGGGATCGTGTGGCTGACCTATCCTGCTGTCCACGGAGAACTCCGTTACAGGTAAGTAACTCTGTTTTCTCCTAGGACAAGCAGGATGTGTCAGCCATACTTGGTGTCTCCCAAGTTACTTGTTATGTGCTGAGGCTGAGGGAGGCCTGAGACAGGATACTAGGCATGTGAGACCACTGAAGGCATCATGCGATAAGAACAAACGTTATTGTGCAAGACCAACGTTTATTGTGCAACTAATGCAAACATAAAGTGCAGGGTATACAGGCACACGCAGTGAGGTAGAATAATAGTGCATTCAACATGCAGTGGAGTGAAACATCAACAGTATTTTCAACAATAGAACAACAGAACAATGCAGCTGTGCAACATGCCGTGAGGTAGGAATTAGTGCAATCAACATAAATGTGCAATAGCATTGTGCAAATAACAACCATCAGGAAGGTCCCGCCCATGTGGGCTACCTTCGTCCGTAGTGGTTAGGAAGTACATGCGTTACCGCCCGCGGGCTGTGACTTGGTCAGTTGCTCCTGTCACATCCGGGGAGGTGGAACCTGCCACCGTAGACAGGATGGCTCGGCCAAATGAGCTGTCGGCTTCTGCCTGGAGGTCAAGGCAATAGTGTTTTTGGAAGGTGAGGTGCGAGGACCAGGTGGCGGCTTTACAGATCTCGCTGACTGGGACCTGTGCACTGGCGAGGGAGGTGGCCAGCGCGCGGAGTTGGTGAGTGCTGGTCTTGTTTGATGGTTGTGCGCCCGCCTTCTGAAGGCAGTAGGAGACGCAGGCAGATATCCAGTGGGAGAGTGTGCGCTTGGTGACAGGTCGTCCCAGTCTGTTGGGGTCGAAGGACACAAAGAGTTGGGTCCCTTGCCGGACTGAGGACGTCCTGTCGATGTAGATGCGCAGGGCCCGGACACAGTCCAGTGAGTGGAGTCGTTGTTCTTCTGGTGACCCGTGAGGAGCGGGGAAGAAGGACGGTAGTTCCACTGACTGGTTGATGTGGAAGACAGAGGCGACCTTAGGAACAAACTTCAGGTGTGTCCGGAGGGACGCCCTGTTGTGGTAAATCCTGGTGTACGGGGGTGAGCTACCAAGGCTTGTAGCTCACTCACCCTCCTTGCGGAAGTGATGGCGATGAGGAAAAGTGTCTTCCAGGACAGGAATTTCAATTCCGCCGACGGCAGAGGCTCGAAAGGTTCCCATGTCAGCTGCTGGAGGACGGTGTTGAGGTCCCACGAGGGAACGGGTCTCTGAACCGGGGGCTGCAGGTTCCTGAGGCCTCTCATGAAGCGGGTCACGATGGGAAGAGCTGCCATGGAGCCCGTGGGTGAACTGCTTCGGAGCTGGTGTAGTGACGCAATGGCTGCGAGGTGGACCTTAATTGACTGGGGCTTCAAGCCCAGACTGAAGAGTGATGAGAGATACTGTAGCACAACAGGAACAGGGCAGGAGTCTGGTGGAATTCCTTGGCCTGCGCACCAGATACTGAAACGTTTCCACTTGAGACTGTATGAATTTCTCGTGGACGGTCTCCTGGAGGCCAGTACGATGCGCTGTACCTCCGCTGTTAAATGGGGTTCTTGGAAGTTTACCCTCTCAGCCTCCAGGCTGTCAAAGCAAGAGTCTGGAGATTGGGGTGCCAGGTTGTGCCGTCGTTCTGTGTGAGCAGATCTGGTCTCAGCGGTAGTCGTATGGGAGGTTCCTGTGAAAGCTGTAGTAGTAGGGGGAACCACATCTGTCTTGGCCAGTATGGAGCAATCAGGATGATGTGAGCCTTGTCGTTGATGATGCGCTGTATGGTGGCTGTCATGAGGGGTGTTGGTGGGAAGGTGTAGGCCAGTTCCCAATCCCCCCACTTTACTGCGAACGCATCTGAGGCCACTCTCCGGGGTGAGGGGCGTTTGGAGCAGAACAGAGGGCATCTGGAATTATCCTCGGTTGCAAAGAGGTCTATCCGAGGATTCCCCCAACGTTGGAAGATGGTCTCCGCTACTTCCTCGTGCAGCGTCCACTCGTGGGGCTGGAGCTGCCTGCTTAGTCTGTCCGCTAGCGTGTTCTGCTCTCCCGGGAGGTAAGTCGCCTGTAGAAGGCAGTTGTGGGCTAGAGCCAACGACCATGTCTCGAGAGCTTCCCTGCAGAGAGTGCGGGAGCCCGTACCCCCTTGCTTGTTGAGGTAGAACATAGTCACTTGGTTGTCGGTCTGGATCAAGACTGTCTTCCCCGCGAGATGCGGCATGAAGGTCAGGAGCGCATACCTGACCGCTCGGAGTTCGAGGACGTTGATGTGGAGGGATTGTTCCTTCTTGTTCCAAGCTCCTTGTGTGCTGAGGTGTAACAGGTGAGCTCCCCAGCCTGTGGTGGAGGCGTCCGTGGTCAGGACGAGCTGGTAGCCGCAGGGTTGCAGGCTCTTGCCCTCGGTGAGATTGGCAGACACCTTCCACCACTGGAGGCTCTGAGTTACCCTCGGTTTGATCGGGATGGGGGTGGAGAGAGGTTGAGACCGTTGTTTCCAGTGTGAGCGCAAGTGCCACTGGAGTGTGCGCATGTGCAGTCTGGCCAGGGTTAGGACTGAAGTAGTCGCTGCCATGTGACCCAGAAGGCGTAGGATGTCGTGGGCCTTGGTCTGCTTCGTGGATGATACCCTCTTCGCAAGGCGGATGATGTTTTCCCGCCGATGCTCGGGAAGGAAGGCCTTGGCTACGGTTGTGTCGATTATGGCCCCGATGAACTCCGTGCGTTGGGTGGGTTCTAATCGAGACTTCTCCATGTGGATAAGGAAACCCAGCTTGGATAGCAGGGTAGTCGTTTTCCGCACTGCCGCCCTGAGTTCCGTGGCGGACGGTGTTGCTATCAGCCAGTCGTCCAGGTAGGGAAAGATGGCGAGCCCTTGTTTGCGGAGGTGTGCAGCTGCCACAGCTACGCACTTCGTGAAGACCCTGGGAGCTGGGGAGAGGCCGAAGGGAAGTACCCGGTATTGGTAGTGGCACCCCATAGCTGCAAATCTCAGGAATTTCCTGTGAGAGGTGTGGACTGGGATGTGGGAGTAAGCATCCTGTAGATCCAAAGTGGCCATCCAGTCCCCCGGTCTGATGAGGGGAAGGATGGAGTTCAGGGAGTACATTCGAAACTTCTCTTTCAAGGAGGGAGTTGTTCAGCTTGCGGAGGTCCAGGATAGGACGTAGGCCCCCGGACTTCTTGGGAATAAGGAAGTACCGGGAGTAAAAGCCAGTGTTGATTTCGTTGGAGGGAACTCGTTCGATCGTTCGTGTTCTGATGAGTTGATGTAGGAGGTCCGCAAGGGCGGCTTCCATGTGCAGCGGTGGTCTGCTGTTGGGTTGCGTGCGCTGCCATGGTGGGGAGGAGAACCGTAAACGGTAGCCCGCTTGGATAATCTGGATGACCCACCGGTCCGTGGTGATTTCCTGCCAGGCCGATAGGAAGCTGGATAAGCGGCCTCCCACCGGCGGGGCAGCGCGGACACTCGTGGCCAGTCGGAGCGGATTGTCAGAAGGAGGATGTGTTCTTACCAGATTGTTGGGGGTTTGCTGGCTTTTGCTTGCGTTCTCTTTGTGGTTGCCTTTGAAAGGATGATTTGTTGTAGTTGTGCTTGAATTTCGGTGCCTGCCACTGCCGGTTGGAACCGTAGTATCTTTTCGACGAGGCAAAGGGCTTGCGGAAATAGCTCCCTTTCTGCGACCAGGAGGGGCGTTCGAGTCCGTCCGCCGCTAAAGTTTTTAGAGTGGTGCAGTCCTCTTTCAGGCCGTTCACCGTGTCTGCGACCTTGTCCCCAAAGAGGGAGTCTCCCAGACAGGGCGCATCAGCAATTCTATCGTGAGTGTTATCTGACAGGCCAGAAGCTCGCAGCCAGGCCCAGCGGCGGGCTGCAATGGCCGTGCCCGCTGTCCGGATAGCCGTGTCGAAGGCATCGAAATCCGTGCTCATCAGGTGTTTGGAGCATTCTGCTAGTTCCTGGAGCGTGGCTGTATGCTGGGATTGCTTAGGAAGATTGAGCAGTTGGCCCTTAAGTTCCGCTAGGAGGGCATCTTGGAACAGGAGGTGTTGGAATTGATGAGCTGATATCTTGGCACTCAGCATCGCACCTTGGAATACTTTCCGCCCTAGGTCGTCGAGGAGCTTAGGGTCCCGACCAGGGGGATGGGTAGATTGGGTGCAGGAAGACTTCGACCTCTTGAGGGCTGACGCTACCACAATAGACTGGTGAGGCAGCTGGGGCTTGTCAAAGCCCGGAGCTGTCTGGAGGAGGTATTTGTTGTCCAGACGTCTGGCGCAGGCTTGCCCGGAGGCAGGGGACTGCCAGAGGGTGGATTGCTTGTCCTTAAGCTTCCGGTGAAGGGGGAGGGACAAGGCCGGCTTGGGTCCGCTGAGATATTTCATCACCTCTGGGTCTTTCTCTGCGGAAGGATCTTCCTTGGTGAGACCCAGTTTGGCCACAACCTTCTTCAAAAATTTAGGGTAGGTAAGGTCTTCAGGCACCAGAGCCTGCGCCTCCCCTTGTTCATCTGGAGTGGATTTGGAAGAAAGTGATCGCGGCCCCCCTTCCTCTGGAGCGCTCCCTTCTGAGTCTTGACCCAGCATAGGGGATGGACTCCTCTCCCTTGAGGGAATTCTCTCTGGTGAAGCCGGGGTGGGTGATCTCTCCCTCTCCTCTGGAGCTTGTAAATCCAAGGGGGCTGCAGCTGAGCTGTCCCGGCCTGGGGGAGCAGTTTGCTGCACCAGGCATTGTAACAGCTGCAAAATAGCTTCAGAGGTGCAGAATCCCGATGATCTGTTGCTCCGATGACCTCTGCTAACCTGCGAGTTAGATTTTCTGCTTCTGCCGCGGCCGCGGGGGGACTCGCTGGCCGAACTGTCACTGCGGTAAGAGTGGTGGTCTCCCCGGTGTCTCTTGCTTTTGTGTGCCCTTGAGCGTCTATTGCGGCTATTACCGCGCCGATGGGAAGACTCCCGGCTGTCGGCGCGGCGTTTGTGGCTGCTGCGGTGGTGGCTGCTGTGATGGGTGCCCTCGGTGCGGTGATCTTCGGCGCGTGAGGGAGCCTCCGAGGGAATCCTCTGTTGGCTGGCTCGGGGCGAGGGAAGCCTGCGCCGAGAGAGAAGACTGATGTCATCGTTGTGGGCGGAGCCGTTCCTGGCCATCCGATAGGAAGAAGGATCTCTGGGGCGGAGTCTGGTGGGGCCACGTGGGCGGCGCCATCTTGGCTGCAGCCGCCTGAACCGCATGGCAATGGAGGATGTCCGGAAGAGCTGCAGGCATCAGGGGGGCCTCCCAGGATCAGCGGAGCGAGCGGGTCGCTGGAGCCGCGTGGCAGAAGATCGGTTGAACAGCCGGTGGTGGGGGGGGCTTGCCCGGGGCACTGCGGAGGCCGCGGAGGAGGCAGATCTCTCCGGGGGAGGAGGCGCAGGGCCTAGGGCCGGCCGGAGATTTTTCTTCGCGGGAGCCTTCCCTTTAGCGGACTTACCGCGTTCTGCAGTGCTGGTCTCGGTAGCTTGCTCCGGAGCAGCCAGAAAATCCTTTAAGGAGTAGTCCCTTATTTTCCTTGCCCTGGGGGACATCTGGGCACAGGAGGAACAGTTCTCAACGTTGTGAGAAGCCCCGAGGCATCGGAGGCAGCTCAGGTGAGTGTCGGTGATATTCATTTTCCGTTTGCATCCAGGACACTGTTTAAATCCAGGTTTTGGCATTGTGATGGTGAGAGAGAGCTGAGATCCGTCTTGAGGCAAGGCAGAAGAATTGAAAACTGGTCGGGCTGGGGGTGGACCGGGGAGGTGGGGTCACCTCACACATGCTCAGAAGTTTCTGAGCTAGAGAGCACTTCCGTCACGGCGCCGTCGGATGACGTCACCAGGTGTGGCTGACACATCCTGCTTGTCCTAGGAGAATCAGTGGGATCCTGGAGACAGGCACTGGATAGGACCTGTGAACAGGAATACGAGAGTACCCTGGGAACAGAAATCTCAGGGCACCTGGGAAGAGGAATCAGAGGGAAATTGGGAAGAAGAATCAGAGGGTATCTAAGAAGAGGAATAAGAGGGACCATGGAGAAGGGCACTAGAGAGAACTTGCGAACAGGAATCAGAGGGTTCCCTGGGAACAGAAATCTGATGGTACCTGGGAAGAGGAATCAGAGGGAACTTGGGAAGAGGAATCAGAGGGAACTTGGGAAGAGGAATCAGAGGGTACTTGGGAAGAGGAATCACAAGGTACCTGTGAAGAGGAATCAGAACGAACCTTCAGACAGAATTCAAATGGGTACCTGGGAAGAGGAATCAGTGGGTTCCTGGGAAGAGGTATCAGAGAGAACCTGAGAAGAGGAATCAGAGGGAACCTGGGAAGAGGAATCATAGGGAACCTGGGAAGAGGACTTAGAGGGAACCAAGGAAGAGGAATGAGAGGGAACAGGAATCTGAGGAAACCTGGGAACAGGAATCTGAGGAAACCTGGGAACTGGAATCAAAGGTAACCTGGGAAGAATAATCAGAGGGAACCTGGGAAGAAGAATAATAGGGAACCTGGGAATAGGAATAAGAGGGAACCTGGGAACAGGAATCAGAGGGAACCTCGGAACAAGAATCAGAGGGAACCTGAGAAGAGGAATCAGAGGGAACCTGGGAACAGGAATCAGAGAGAACATGGGAAGAGGAATCAGAGGGAACATGGGAACAGGAATCACAGTCACAAGGTACTTGGAAAGACGAATAAGAGGGTAACTGGGAAGAGGAATCAGAGGGAACCTGGAAAGAGTAATCAGAGGGAACCTGGGAAGAGGAATCAGAGGGAACCTGGGAGGAGATATCAGAGGGAACATGGAAGCAGGAATCACAGTCAGAAGGTACTTGGAAAGAGGAATAAGAGGGTAACTGGGAAGAGGAATCAGAGGGAACCTGGGAAGAGGAATCTGAGGGAACCTGGGAACAGGAATCTGAGGGAACCTGGGAACAGGAATCAGAGGGTTTCTAGAAAGAGGAATCAAGGGTTTCCTGGGAATAACAATCACAGGGTACCCAAGAAGGTGAATGAGAAGACAGGAATCATAGGGTTAGGAAGAAAAATCATAGGGAACTTAGGAGCAGGAATCAGAGGAAACCTGGAGAGATGAACCAGAGGATACCCAAGGAGAGGAGTCAGAGTGTACTTGGGAAGAGGAATCTGTGGGTACCTGGGAAGAGGAATTAGTGGGATCCTGGAGACAGGCACTGGATAGGACCTGTGAACAGGAATAAGAGAGTACCCTGGGAACAGAAATCTCAGGGCACCTGGGAAGAGGAATCAGAGGGAAATTGGGAAGAAGAATCAGAGGGTATCTAAGAAGAGGAATAAGAGGGACCATGGAGAAGGGCACTAGAGAGAACTTGCGAACAGGAATCAGAGGGTTCCCTGGGAACAGAAATCTGATGGTACCTGGGAAGAGGAATCAGAAGGAACTTGGGAAGAAGAATCACAAGGTACCTGTGAAGAGGAATCAGAGTGAACCTTCGGGCAGGATACAAATGGGTACCTGGGAAGAGGAATCAGTGGGTTCCTGGGAAGAGGTTTCATAGGGAACCTCGGAATAGGAATCAGAGGGAACCTGAGAAGAGGAATCAGAGAGAACCTGGGAAGAGGAATTATAGGGAACCAGGGAAGAGGAATCAGAGGGAACCGGGGAAGAGGAATCAGAGGGAACCTGGGAACAGGAATCTGAGGAAACCTGGGAACTGGAATCATAGGTAACCTGGGAAGAAGACTCAGAGGGAACCTGGGAAGAAGAATCAGAGGGAACCTGGGAATAGGAATCAGAGGGAACCTCGGAACAAGAATCAGAGGGAACCTGAGGACAGGAATCAGAGGGAACCTGGGAACAGGAATCAGATGGAATCTGGGAAAAGGAATCAGAGGGAAACTGCAAAGAGGAATCACAGTCAGAAGGTACTTGGAAAGAGGAATAAGAGGGTAACTGGGAAGAGGAATCAGAGGGAACCTGGGAAGAGATATCAGAGGGAACATGGGAACAGGAATCACAGTCAGAAGGTACTTGGAAAGAGGAATCAGAGGGAACCTGAAAAGAGGTACCAGAGGGAACCTGGAAAGAGGAATCAGAGGGAACCTGGAAAGAGGAATCAGAGGGAACCTGGAAAGAGGAATCCGAGGGAACCTGGAAAGAGGAATCCGAGGGAACCTGGAAAGAGGAATCCGAGGGAACCTGGAAAGAGGAGTCAGAGGGAACATGGGAACAGTAATCACTGTCAGAAGGTACTTGGAAAAAGGGATCAGAGGGTAACTGGGAATAGGAATCAGAGGGTACCTGGGAACAGGAATTAGGGGGTTTCTGGGAAGAGGTATCAAGGAATTCCTGGGAATAGGAACCAGAGGCTACCCAAGTAGGGGAATGATAGGGATCCTGGAGGTGGGCACTGGATAGGACCCGTGAAAAGGAATAAGAGGGTACTCTGGGAACAGAAATCTGAGGGTACTTAGGAAGAGGAATCAGAGTGAATCTGGAGACAGGAATCAGAGAGGTCTTAGGAAGAGAAATCATAGGGAACGTAGGAACAGGAAACTGGAAAGAGGAATCAGAGGAAATGAGATAAGGAATCAGAGTGTACTTGGGATGAGGAATCTGAGGGTACCTGGGAAGAGGAATCAGAGGGATCCTGGAGATAGGCATTGGATAAGACCTGTGTACTGGAATAAGAGGGTACACTGGGAACAGAAATCTGAGGGCACCTAGTTAGAGCAATCAGAGGAAACTTGGGAAGAAAAATCAGAGGGTACTTGGGAAGAGAAATCAGAGGGAACCTGGGAAGAGGAATCAGAGGGATCCTGGAGATAGGCATTGGATAAGACCTGTGTACTGGAATAAGAGGGTACACTGGGAACAGAAATCTGAGGGCACCTAGTTAGAGCAATCAGAGGAAACTTGGGAAGAAAAATCAGAGGGTACTTGGGAAGAGAAATCAGAGGGAACCTGGGAAGAGGAATCAGAGGGATCCTGGAGATAGGCACTGGAGAGTACCTGTGTACAGGAATAAGAGGGTACCATGGGAACAAAAACAGAAATCTGAGGGCACCTAGTTAGAGCAATCAGAGGAAACTTGGGAAGAAGAATCATAGGGTACCTAGGAAGAGGAATCAGAGGGATCCTGGAAATAGGCAATGGATATGACCTGTGAACTGGAATGAGAGGGTGCCCTGGGAACAGAAATCTGTGGGCACCTGGGAAGAGGAATCAGAGGGAACCCGAGAAGAGGAATAAGAGGCATCATGGAGATGGGCACTGGAGAGAACCTGCGAACAGGAATCAGAGGGTTTCCAGGAGAACAGAAATCTGAGGGTACATGGGAAGAGGAATCTGAGGGAACTTGAGAAGAGGAATCACAGGGTACCTGGGAAGAGGAATCACAGGGATCTTGGGAGGAGGAATCACAGGGTACCTGGCAAGAGGAATCAGAGCGAACCTTCAGACAGGACTCAAATGGATACCTGGGTAAAGGAATCTGAGGGAACCTGGAAAGTGGAATCAGAGGGTAGCTGGGAAGAGTAATCACAGGGTTCTTGAGAACAAGAATCAGAGCACACCTGTGAAGACATTCCAGAGGGTTCCTCAGAAGAGGAAGAGGGATCCTGGAGATAGGCAGTTGAAAGGACCTGCAAACAGGAATTAGAGGGTACCCTGGGAACAGAAATCAGAGGGAACCTGGGAACAGGAATCACAGTCGGAATGCACCTGGAAAGAGGAATCAGAGGGTAACTAGAAACAGGAATCAGGGGGTTTCTGGTAAGAGGAATCAGAGGGTAACTGGAAACAGGAATCAGCGGGTTTCTGGGAAGAGGAATCAGGGGATTCCTAGGAATAACAATCAGAGGCTACCCGAGAAGAGGAATGATATGGATTCTGGAGGTGGGCCCTGGATAGGACCTGCAAACAGGAATAAGAGGGTACCCTGGGAACAGAAATCTAAGGGTACCTAGGAAGAGGAACCAGAGTGAATCTGAAGACAGGAATCATAGGGTTCTTAGGAAGAAAAATCATAGGGAACCTAGGAACAGGAATCAGAGGAAACCTGGAGAGAGGAATCAGAGGATACCAAAGGAGAGGAGTCAGAGTGTACTTGGGAAGAGGAATCAGAGGATACCAAAGGAGAGGAATCAGAGTGTACTTGGGAAGAGGAATCTGTGGGTACCTGGGAAGGGGAATCAGAGGTATCCTGGATATAGGCACTGAATAGGACCTCTGAACAGGAATAAGAGGGTACCCTCAGAACAGAAAGGGTAGAGGAATCACAGGGTACCTGGGAAGAGGAATCAGAGGGTACCTGGGAAGAGGAATCAGAGAATTTCGTAGATGGGCACTGGACAATACCTGGCAACAGAAATCTGAGGGTACCTGGGAAGAGGAATCAGAGAGAACTTGTGGAGAGGAATCAGCGGGTACCTTGGGAACAGAAATCTGAGGGTACCTGGGAAGAGGAATCAGAGAGAACTTGGCAAGAAGAATCAGATGGTACCTAGGAAGAAGAATCAAAAGGTACCTGAGAAGTGGAATCAGAGGGTTTCAGAGATGGGCACTGGAGAGTAATGCGAAGAGGAATCAGAGGGTACTGGGAAGAGGCATCAGAGGGTACCTGGGAAGAGGCATCAGAGGGTACTGGGAAGAGGCATCAGAGGGTACCTGGGAAGAGGCATCAGAGGGTACCTGGGAACAGAAATCAGAGGGTACTGGGAACAGAAATCAGAGGGTACCTGGGAAGAGGAATCAGAGGGTACTGGGAAGAAGCATCAGAGGGTACTGGGAAGAGGCATCAGAGGGTACCTGGGAAGAGGAATCAGAGGGTACCTGGGAACAGAAATCAGAGGGTACTGGGAAGAGGAATCAGAGGGTACCTGGGAAGAGGAATCAGAGGGTACCAGGGAAGAGGAATCAGAGGGTACCTGGGAAGAGGCATCAAAGGGTGCCTGGGAAGAGGAATCAGAGGGTACCTGGGAAGAGGTATCAGAGGGTACTGGGAAGAGGCATCAGAGGGTACCTGGGAACAGAAATCAGAGGGTACTGGGAACAGGAATCAGAGGGTGCCTGGGAAGAGGAATCAGAGGGTACCTGGGAAGAGGAATCAGAGGGTACCTGGGAAGAGGCATCAGAGGGTACTGGGAACAGGAATCAGAGGGTACCTGGGAAGAGGAATCAGAGGGTACCTGGGAAGAGGCATCAGAGGGTACTGGGAAGAGGAATCAGAGGGTACCTGGGAAGAGGCATCAGAGGGTACCTGGGAAGAGGAATCAGAGGGTACCTGGGAAGAGGCATCAAAGGGTACCTGGGAAGAGGAATCAGAGGGTACTGGAAACAGGAATCAGAGGGTACCTGGGAAGAGGAATCAGAGGGTACCTGGGAAGAGGCATCAGAGGGTACTTGGGAACAGGAATCAGAGGGTACCTGGGAAGAGGCATCATAGGGTACCTGGGAAGAGGAATCAGAGGGTACTGGGAACAGGAATCAGAGGGTACCTGCGAACAGAAATCAGAGGGTACTGGGAACAGGAATCAGAGGGTACCTGGGAAGAGGAATCAGAGGGTTCCTGGGAAGAGGAATCAGAGGGTACCTGGGAAGAGGCATCAGAGGGTACTGGGAAGAGGCATCAGAGGGTACCTGGGAAGAGGCATCAGAGGGTACCTGGGAAGAGGCATCAAAGGGTACCTGGGAACAGGAATCAGAGGGTACCTGGGAAGAGGCATCATAGGGTACCTGGGAAGAGGAATCAGAGGGTACTGGGAACAGGAATCAGAGGGTACTGGGAACAGGAATCAGAGGGTACCTGGGAAGAGGTATCAGAGGGTACCTGGGAAGAGGCATCAAAGGGTACCTGGGAACAGGAATCAGAGGGTACCGGGAAGAGGAATCAGAGGGTTTTAGAGATGGGCACAGGAGAGTAATGCGAAGAGGAATCAGAGGGTACCTGGGAAGAGGCATCAAAGGGTGCCTGGGAAGAGGAATCAGAGGGTACCTGGGAAGAGGAATCAGAGGGTACTGGGAAGAGGCATCAGAGGGTACCTGGGAACAGAAATCAGAGGGTACTGGGAACAGGAATCAGAGGGTGCCTGGGAAGAGGAATCAGAGGGTACCTGGGAAGAGGAATCAGAGGGTACCTGGGAAGAGGCATCAGAGGGTACTGGGAACAGGAATCAGAGGGTACCTGGGAAGAGGAATCAGAGGGTACCTGGGAAGAGGAATCAGAGGGTACCTGGGAAGAGGCATCAGAGGGTACTGGGAAGAGGCATCAGAGGGTACCTGGGAAGAGGAATCAGAGGGTACCTGGGAAGAGGCATCAAAGGGTACCTGGGAAGAGGAATCAGAGGGTACTGGGAAGAGGAATCAGAGGGTACCTGGGAAGAGGAATCAGAGGGTACCTGGGAAGAGGCATCAAAGGGTACTTGGGAACAGGAATCAGAGGGTACCTGGGAAGAGGCATCAAAGGGTACCTGGGAAGAGGAATCAGAGGGTACTGGGAACAGGAATCAGAGGGTACCTGGGAAGAGGAATCAGAGGGTTTTAGAGATGGGCACAGGAGAGTAATGCGAAGAGGAATCAGAGGGTACCTGGGAAGAGGCATCAGAGGGTACATGGGAAGAGGCATCAAAGGGTACCTGGGAAGAGGAATCAGAGGGTACCGGGAAGAGGCATCAGAGGGTTTCAGAGATGGGTGCTGGAGAGTACCTGTGAACAGGAATCAGAGGGTACACCTGGGAAGAGGAATCAGAGGGTTTCGGAGATGGGCGCTGGAGAGTACTTGGGAACAGGAATCAGAGGGTACTGGGAAGAGGAATAAGAGGGTTTCGGATATGGGCGCTGGAGAGTACCTGTGAACAGGAATCAGAGGGTACTGGGAAGAGGAATCAGAGGGTTTCGGAGATGGGCGCTGGAGAGTACCTGTGAACAGGAATCAGAGGGTACCTGGGAGTGCTGTCTTCCTTCTGCCTCTGCAGGGACGTGAAAGCCGCTGGTGCTGAGACAAAGAACAATCCCCATTCAGAGGCAGCTGCAGATGTTGTCCTGGATCACTCCCAGGCTCTGCCCCTTGTCACCAAGTGACTCTACAGCCTGGTCTCACAACCTTTAACCCTTGAAGGGATCCCAGTGTGCAGATAGTGCAAAGGGAGCTGATTTATTGTAATGCAAAAGATGAACTGTTATATAATCCCAAATTATATTTCTCTATTGTATTAGCACTTCTCTGAGGGAAGAATTTGCAGTGAGTTTCAAAACATTTCTATATTATATCAAGAGTGTATTTCATACTTGAGAGAATATAAGGTATAAGTGAAGGTAATTAGAACAGAAATATGAGAGAAATACAATCATGAAGGGATTATTAAGGAAGGCTTGTTATAGAGCCTAGAAAGAGATCAAGGAGTAGAAAAGTTAGGAAAAGACTTCCAAGAAACCCATTTACCTGCCCCAGCTGCCGTCAGGAAACTTCACTACTGACTCTCTCTCATTTATTTTATTTATTTATATTTCTTATATACCGCACTATTTGCAATCAGCGCGGTTCACATGGAACAGAAACATCCGACAACTTAAATATGTCTGGTCATTACATTAAACAGGAAATGCAACTTGGAAAAAGGGTACACTATATACATATGAGGTGTACTGAGAAAGGATAATGTTTGGTGTTTACATTGTAGGGGACGCCTGTTGCGAGGGCTTGTCTAGTTGACTACTATTATTGTTGAGGTGCTCGTTATTCGAGTGGGACTGAGGATCGGAGATGTCAGTGAGATATTTGGTGAAGAGGAAATGTTTAAGGGCCTTTCTAAATTGGCTCAAGTTGGGGATTGCTCTGATATGTGCTGGTAAGGTATTTGTTAGTGTCCACGAAAATTCCTAGCTGGATGAAGTGCATTTTCCTAGGAAAAATGTGTGAGCCTCCCAGCACTGTGAACCCCTGCTTGGCTGGACTAAACGAGAGCAGACTGCAATGTAGCCTAGTGGTTAGAGCACTGACTTGGGAACCCAGAGACGAGGGTTCAATTCCCACTAGCACTCCTTGTGGCCTTGGGCAAGTCACTTAATCCTCCATTGCCTCAGAAGAATCCAAGTTATCAATATCCCTGTTTAATGTACATGTACTTTTAGTTACAATATAAACCTGGTATAAAAAAAACTGATAAAGAAATTTCACATAAGCACTTTTAAAGTTCATATTCAAGAGTTATTAGGATAAAATTGTTTTTTACTCCAATAAATCTGTCCCTTCCAAATATTTCCTCCCTTTGTCCATGTAGCTGTATCTGCAGAAATCTTTTCTGAGGAAAGTCAGTCGGACAGAAAGGTGGTGCGGCTGACACCGCAGGGAAGACACACAAAATGCTACGAGGGGACATGGGATGAGGGTGAAGGGAGATAGATTCAGGAGTGATATGTGGAAATATTTCTTTACGGAAAGAGTGGTGGATCCGTGGAATAGTCTCCCAGGGAGGTGGTAGAGATGAGGACAGTATCTGAATTCAAAGACACATGTGCAAAACACAGAGGATCTCTAAAGGTAAAAGGGACTGTTGTAGTGGTTGATATGGAAGGACAGAGTAGATAGGCCTTGTGGTCTTTTTCTGTCATCATGTTTCTGTTTCTAGAGAACATTTTGCAGATCCTCCTCTGGATAATGCACCTGCTAGCGGGGCAGGGCTGAATTTAAGAAAGACCAGACAGTGGATTCCTGCAAGCAGGGAGGGAGGGCATCCCAGATCCAAAAGCCTGGAGAGCAGATGCAGAGGCCCGTACTTCCATCATGGCACCCTGAAACAAGCAGGAGCAGGCTCAACTCTCAGCCGGGTATTTTAAATCTGGAGCCCTAGGCAGTTCCTGGGCTATTGCTGGATTGTTTAATAAGGTTTAACTCTAAATATGTTGAAACGTTTGTCCTTTATACATTTTGATGGCTTTTGAGTACATGTAACCAAACCTGCAGGGGATATCTTATGAGCAACTTTTCAGCCAAAGATGTGCAGCCTCTGGGCTGCAGGCTTCAAACTGAGACTGTATTGCTCTGAGAAACAAAGACACACACTTTTTCTCTCTGACTCTCCATCAATAGAGCTCAAGGACCGTCACTTAAAGCAATAAGCACTAACAAAGGGGTCAACAATCAGTGGCAGAGGTGACCTGTAATGCATTACAGACATTCAGTGTCACTGCAGGTACTTCACTGCTCCACCACTCGGAGGATAATTCTGTAAACTTCTTCCATGCATAATAAAAGGGCTTTTAGGACATCGCCGCACAGGGTGCGCTCAGTAGCAAGAGTGCATGTCTAGGTGTGTTCTTGGGTGGACCTGGGGTGGATCACAGGCAGAGGCGCAAAGTCTGTGAATTCTTTCTAAAATATGAGCGGTTTACAGCCGCTCCCAAACCAATGTAAATCGTTGCGGTTCACTCCTAGTATTTTAGAAAGAGGTGTAGTTTAAGTCTGTTAGCAGGCCTAAACTAAGGGGGTAACTCCAAAAAGAAGGCACCCAAAATACGCATTGTCCACGTGTGGATGGGTACATAGACACGTTCACTGGCCCTGTGGGGTGAGCATGCACAAGGGTGACATTGGGAAGGACAGAGTGGAAGGCAGGGATGTGCGTGCAGGTTGTAGAATACGTGCATGCCTCAGACTCTAGGCGTGGGCATGTATAAGTCCCATGCGGGGCCACTTACGCCCTGTCATATAAAGCAAAGTGCACACATGCCTTACTTTATAGAATGGGAGTGCCAGGCACACGCTTGTGGGCACTCACCTCAGAGGCACGCTCATAGAGGAACCCTCCACACACACAACTGACCTGGATAGCAGCTGAATACCGAGGTTGTCCAGATTATGTTCTGGACCTCTCTCCCTCCACCCCCTTACTCCCGTGCAGGCAGATTTCAGTCTGCTAATATCATTGTAGGAGCAGAAAATCCACAGATGGAAAAGTTCTACAGTCATTGGCTGCCAGCAAACACATAACGTCCTTTAAAGATCGACCCACTAACTTTGCACATCGGTAACTATGAATCACATTCAAAGCTGGAATTGCAAAATATTTCTCTGTGTTTGCTTAACTCTAAAACAAACAAGGCAAAGAGTGCACACCTATAGTGTGACAAAACGGCGCATTACCCCTCGGTGATGAAGAGACACGAGAAAGTGAGTCATATTAGGGCTGTGGGGCTGTACTTATGTGGCATCCATATACTTGTGTCTGTCTTGACAGAGTGTGCATCTATGTAGCATGGGGTATGTACTGGGGATGGGGTCTATGCGGGGTGGGAGTGCAATGTCTATGTGCGTGTCGGGGTGGTTGCATGCACGTGTGTGTGTGTGCGTGTGCTCTTACAGTGGACTGTGGGTATATGATACAGGTGTGTAAATGTGTGGTGTGTCTGTGTCTGTATGTGTAGTGCAGGGGTAGGGTGCCTGTTGTGTATGTGTAACATAGTATATAACGGCAGATAAAGACCAGCATGGTCCATCTACTCTGCCCAGCAAGGCGGCAAGAGTAGGTGCATCTGGTGCTCCGTGCAGGTCACGTCTCCCAATGCCTTTGTTTATGGGTGTACCCACCGCTCTGTGCAGGTCACGTCTCCCCTTGCCATGGTTTATGGGTGTACCCACCGCTCCGTGCAGGTCACTTCTCCCCATGACCTTTGTTTATGGGTGTACCCACCGCTCCATGCAGGTCACGTCTCCCCATGCCTTTGTTTATGGGTGCACCCACCGCTCCGTGCAGGTCACGTCTCCCCATGCCTTTGTTTATGGGTGTACCCACCGCTCCGTGCAGGTCACGTCTCCGCTTGCCTTTGTTTATGGGTGTACCCACCGCTCCGTGCAGGTCACTTCTCCCCATGCCTTTGTTTATGGGTGTACCCACCGCTCCGTGCAGGTCACGTCTCCCCATGCCTTTGTTTATGGGTGTACCCACCGCTCCGTGCAGGTCACTTCTCCCCATGCCTTTGTTTATGGGTGTACCCACCGCTCTGTGCAGGTCACGTCTCCCCATGCCTTTGTTTATGGGTGTACCCACCGCTCCGTGCAGGTCACGTCTCCCCTTGCCTTTGTTTATGGGTGTACCCACCGCTCCGTGCAGGTCACTTCTCCCCATGCCTTTCTTTATGGGTGTACCCACCACTCCGTGCAGGTCAACCCTATTTATTTATTTATTTAACACGTTTTCTATACTGCCTTCTCCTTCAATCAAAGTGGTTTACAGGTTAACTCAAAGATAGTACATATCAATATAGGTGGAGTAGGCATGCATGAGTTGCTTGAATTTGTTGTAATATCAATACAAGCATTGTGGAAAGCATTGATATCCTGGGTCCCTTTTTAATAATGGTTTATGGACCTTTCCTCCAGGAACTTGTCCAAACCTTTTTTAAACCCAGCTACACTAACAGCTCTTACTACATCCTCCGGTAACAAATTCCAGAGTTTGATTACACGTTGAGTGCAAAAATATTTTCTCTTATTTGTCTTAAATAGTTTACCCTGTAGCTTCATTACATGTCCCCTAGTCTTTCTATATTCTGATAGCGTAAACAATCGATCTACGTTTACCCGTTCCACTCCCTTCATTAATTTATAGACCTCTATCATATCTCCCCTCAGCTGTCTCTTTTCCAGGTTGAAGAGCCCTAACCTTTGTAGCCTCTCTTCATAGGAGTAGCCTTCCATCCCCTTACCATTTTGGTGGCTCTTCTCTGTACCTTTTCTAATAATGCTATATCCTTTTTAAGATACGGTGACCAGAATTGCACACAATATTCAAGGTGTGGTCGTACCATGGAACGATACAGAGGCATTATAATATCCTTTGTTTTATTTTCCATTCCTTTCCTTATGATACCTAGCATTCTATTTGCTCTCTTGGCCGCCGCTGCACACTGGGCAAGGGTTTTAACATGTTATCCATGATGACTCCTAAATCTTTTTCCTGGGTGGTGGTTCCCAATGTGGAACCTTGCATTGTGTAACCATAGTGTGGGTTGTTCTTTCCTAGGTTTATAACCTTGCACTTGTCCACATTAAATTTCATCTGTCATTTGGATGCCCCGTCTTCCAGTTTATCCAGATCCCCCTGCAGTTTTCCACAGTCCTCTGGGGTTTTAACAACTTTAAACAGTTTTGTGTCATCTGCAAATTTGATAACCTCACTAGTTATTCCCTTTTCCAGGTCATTTATGAATATGTCAAAAAGTAGCAGACCCAGTACAGATCCCTGGGGTACTCCACTATTCACCTTTTTCCATTGGGAAAATTAGCCATTTAACCCTACCCTCTCTGCTTTCTATCTTTTAAACAGTTCCCGATCCACAATAGTACACTGCCTCCTATCCTATGACTTTTTACTTTTGCCAAAAGTCTCTGATGAGGGACCTTGTCAAAGGCTTTCTGAAAGTCCAGATACACTTTATCAACCGACTCACCTTTGTCCACCTGTTTATTCACACCTTCAAAAAAACATAACAGATTAGTAAGGCAAGATCTTCCTTGTCTAAAGCCATGTTGGCTGTCTCCCATTAGGCCATGACTATCTACATGCTGTGTAATTTTGTTCTTTATGATGGTTTCTACCATTTTCCCTGGTACTGACGTCAGGCTCACCGGTCTGTAATTTCCCGGATCACCCCTGGAACCCTTTTTAAAAGTTGGCGTTACAATGGTGAGCCTCCAATCTTCAGGTTTTACAGTTAATTTTAATGAAAGTTCACAGATTACTAATAGCAGGTCTGCAATCTCATATTTCAGTTCTTTCAACACTCTTGGATGTATACCATCCAGTCCAGGTGATTTGCTACTATTCAGTTTATCAAATAGTTGTAATACATCTTCCCGGTGCAGCAATATTTCTCTCAATTCTTCTGCAGTATCACCTTTAAATACCACTTCAGTCTTGGGTAATATCCCTACATCTTCCTCAGTAAAGACCGAAGCAAAGAATTCATTCAGTCTCTCCGCTATAGCCTTGTCTCCTCTTACTGCCCCTTTTAACCCTCTATCATCTAATGTTCCAATTGACTCTCTCACAGGCCTTTTGCAATGAATGTACTTGAAAAAGTCTTTATTTCGTGTTTTTGCTTCCATAGCAAGTTCCTTCTCAAATTCTCGCTTTGCCTGCCTTATCAATGCTTTGCATTTAACTTGCCAGTGCTTGTGCTGTTTCCAGTTTTCGTTGTTTGGCTCTTTTTTCCATTTCCTGAAAGATGCTTTTTTGGCAGCAACAGCCTCTCTGACCTCACCTTAAACCATGCTGGCAGTTTTTTGGACTTTCTTCCACTTTCTTAAAACTAAAAGGAGCAGCTGCAAAGGTTAAAGATTTACATCAAGCATGGGTGTTGTTTTAAAATACTACTTTGGAAGCCCACACCAACTGTATTCCATGCTTTAAGAAAAGTGGAAGGAAGTCCAAAAAACTGCCAGCATGTTTTAAAGGTGAGGTCAGAGAGGCTGTTGTTGCCAAAAAAGCATCTTTCAGGAAATGGAAAAAAAGAGCCAAATGACGAAAACTGGAACCAGTATAAGCACTGGAATATTAGATGCAGGGCACTGATGAGGCAGGCAAAGAGAAAATTTGAGAAGAAGCTTGCTGTGGAAGCAAAAACATATAATAAAGACTTTTTCAAGTACATTCATAGCAAAAAACCTGTGAGAGAGTCAGTTGGATCATTAGATGATAAAGGGGTAAAAGGGGCACTAAAAGGGGACAAGGCCATAGCGGAGAGACTGAATGAATTCTTTGCTTCAGTCTTTACTGAAGAACTTGTAGGGAAGTTACCTATGACTGAAATTGAAAGAAATATTGATAAAGCAGGACGATATATTACAACTATTTGATAAATTAAACAGTAGCAAATCACCTGGACATGTTAGTAGACACCCAAGGTTGTTGAAAGAAATGAAATATGAGATTGCAGACCTACAATTAGTAATCTGTGAACTATCATTAAAATCGTCCATAGTACCAGAAGATTGGCAAATGGTCAATGTAATGCCAATTTTTAAAAAGGGTTCAAAGGGTGATCTGGGAAACTACAGGCTGGTGAGCCAAATGTCAGCATCAGGAAAATGGTAGAAACCATTATAAAGAAGAAAATTACTGAACATGTAGATAGTCATGGTTTAATAGGAGAAAGCCAACATAGCTTTAGCCAAGGAAGGTCTTGTCTTACTAATCTGTTATGTTTTTTTGAAAGTGTGAATAAACAGGTAAACAAAGGTGAGCCGATTGATATAGTGTATCTGGACAAGGACCGAACCTAGCCCTGTGCGAGCGCTGCGGCCGCACAGGGTGCAAAGGCTTAAGGGGTGCATTTTGGGTGTCTGCCGTTGCCTTCCGCCGCCACTTTTTCTTCTCTCAGTGGCATCAGGCAACGGCAGACATATGAAATGTGCCCCTTAAGCCTTCTCGTGGCATGCTAAGAACATCTATCCCTCCCTGCTCTGATGCGACGTCAGAGAAGGGAGGGACAGATTTGCTTAGTGCACCAACAACTTACACAGCGGGCGCGCCTCTTCTCTCCCGCCGTGGAGGAGGGGGGACACGCGCCCATTGTGCAAGTCGCACAGGGCACAATTCAACCTTGGTACGGCTCTGATCTGGACTTTCAGAAAGCCTTTGACAAGTTCCCCATGAGAGACTCTTGGCAAAATTAAAAAGTCATGGGATAGGAGGCAGTGTACTATTGTGGATCAGAAAATGGTTAAAATATAGAAAGCAGAGGGAAGGGCTAAATGGCCAATTTTCCCAATGGAGAAAGGTGAATAGTGGTGTACCCCAGGGATCTGTGCTGGGTCCACTGCTTTTTAATATATTTATAAATGACCTGGAAATGGGAATAATGACTGAGGTAATCAAATTTGCAGATGACACAAAATTATTCAACGCTGTTAAAACCCAAGAGGATTGTAAAAAATTGCAAGAGGACTTTGATAAACTGGAAGACTTGGCATCCAAATGGCAGATGAAATTTAATGTGGACAAGTGCAAAGTTATGCACCTAGGAAAGAACAACTGAAACTATGGTTACACGATGCAAATCAAACTCTGGAATTTGTTACCGGAGGATGTAGTAAAGGCTGTTAGTGTAGCTGGGTTTAAAAAAGGTTTGGACAAGTTCCTGGAGGAAAGGTCCATAAACCATTATTAAGAAGGGACCCAGGATATCAATGCTTGAACCAATACAAGCATTGTGGAACCTGTGTCCCTTGGGGAAACTGCTAGGTACGTATGACCTAGATTGGCCACTGTTGGAAACAGAATACTGGGCTTGATGGACCTTGGTCTGACCCAGTATGGCATATCTTAAGGTTCCACATTGGGAACCACCACCCAGGAAAAAGATTTAGGCGTCTTTGTGGATAACATGTTAAAACCCTTGGCCCAGTGTGCAGCGGCGGCCAAGAAAGCAAATAGAATGCTAGGTATCATAAGGAAAGGAATGGAAAATAAAACAAAGGATATTATAATGCCTCTGTATCGTTCCATGGTACGACCGCACCTTGAATATTGTGTGCAATTCTGGTCGCCGTATCTTAAAAAGGATATAGCGTTATTAGAAAAGGTACAGAGAAGAGCCACCAAAATGGCCATCAAAAAGTAGAAAGACATGCAATGAAGTTACAGTGTAACCCATTTAAAACTAATAAGAGAAAATATTTTTTCACTCAACGTGTAACCAAACTCTGGAATTTGTTACCTGAGGATGTATAAAAGCTGTTAGTGTAGCTGGGTTATTAAAGGGGACCCGGGATATTCACTGCTCGCCCCAATACAAGCATTGTGGAACCTGTGCCTTTTTGGGAATCTGCCAGGTACTTGTGACCTGGACTGGCCACTGTTGGAAACAGGATACTGGGCTTGATGGATCTTGGTCTGACCCAGTATGGCATCTCTTATGTTTTTAATAGCTGCAAACAGCCTTATGGCGCTTACCTTTAAGCTTTGATGCCATGGAGCTGTTGCTTCCGCGCTCTCAGGAAGTTGGCATCAGTACTCGGAGGTAAGCTCCGCGGGGCTCTTTGCAATATTGCTGCTGTCTGGAGCTCTAGGCCACTGCATAGTAAGGGTAGCGCCGGCCCTGCCTGGAGTAACACGACCTACACAGCTTGCCGCTGAGCCTAAAGGGTTTTAAAGGCCCTGAGGGTTCTCTTGCAGGCAGCCAGCTTCTCCCCAAGAAGCTCAGTGAAGAGATGGAAGTGGAAGCCCCAGAGGGTTTCCCCCTCACTCCCCTGTAGCAGAAGCAGCCTTGGAAACTGGTGAGGCCGGTGGGCTGTGGGCTTGCCTGTGATTGTCTGAGGGTTGCTGTGAATGGGAAGCGCAGTGGTGAGGGCACCGTCCTTCCTTACTCTCGCCCCAGCATTTGGCTAGTAGACAGGATATTAAGGGCTCGAGAGGTGGATATTTCCTCTTTTACCTTTCTGGTGCAGTTATATTGAAGCATGTTGCTGCTGTAGAAGGACTGCTTAGCTGAATTTGCTTTGACAAACCAGAATGGGTAGAAGGAGACTTCTGTTGAACCTTCAGCCCTGTCAGTTTTGGGTGAGGCTGCAACCGGGGCAGCTCAGGCTGGGAGTCAAGAGGGGGAAGGGCTGTCGGACTGAGAGAGAAGTTTGTGGGCTGGAGGAAGTAGCTGAGGCTGCTCAGTGCCAAGTAAGTCACAAGTGCAGGATCCTTTTTACTGCTTCTCTGAAGGAGACTCGAGCGGGCAACCTCAGAACACTTTAGTGAGGGGCTCCAATTGTCACACTAGTTTCAGGATGCTTCACTTATTTTCTGATGCTATTTTGGGCGAGGCCCACATGCAGGGGGAGAAGGGGGTACAGCTATTCCGAAAGAATGGGCTCCATTTTAACCGGGGTGGAACCAGGCTTCCAGTAATAACCTTTAAAAAGGAGTTAGAGCGCTTTGAAACTAGATAATGTGGGAAAGCCAACAGTCACTCAAGAGCGCAAGGTTCGGAATAATGAATCCTTGAAGGATACTAGCAAAACAGAAAGTCATGGCATCCCAACAGAGAGGCTCCAATAAAGATAAAAGTAACCCAGATGCCCTTAAGGACAGAGCAGACAGAGATGAAAGATTGCAAATTACTCCTGTCAATTGACAACCAGATTTGTTATCAATGAAATACAGCCTCTGAAATGCCTGTACGCAAATGCTAGACGTCTAAAAAATAAGATGGGAGAGTTAGAATATATAGCACTAAATGAGAGGTTAGATATGATTGGTATCTCAGACATGGTGGAAGGAGGACAACCAGTGGGACACTGTAATACCTGGGTACAAACTATATTGCAATGATAGGGTAGATCAAATTGGTGAAGGGGTTGTGCTCTGTGTTAGAGAGGACATTGCGTCAAACAGGATAAAAGTGTTGCAGGAAACAAAATATGCTGTAGAGGCTTTATGGATAAGAACATAAGATATGCCGTACTGTGTCAGATCAAGGGTCCATAAAGCCCAGTGTCCTGTTTCCAATAGTGGCCAATCCAGGTCACAAGTACCTGGCAGATTCTCAACAAGGTACACAGATTCCATGTTGTTAAACCTAGGGGTAAGCAGAGAATTTCCCGAGTTCAATCCCGGGAAATTGGTTTATGGACTTTTAAAGGGAGGAGTGGTCTAGTGGTTAGGACAAGGTACTTCAGGCCGGAGGGCCGGGGGATCAAGTCCCACCTGGGGACAGCAATCTCAGGCCGGAGGGACTGGGATTTCTAGTCCTATAGGTACTCCTTGTGGTCTTGGGCAGGCCACTTAACCCTCCATTGCCCATATTCCCTGTAAGAGCGTATGTGTCTCATATCCCCTCGTGTTAAAATGTATCCCCCAATTGACCGCTTTGACCTGGTGAAAAGCAGGATATAAATACAGCTAAATAAAATAAAACATAAGAACATAAGATATGCCATAGTGGGTCAGAGCAAGGTCCATCAAGCCCAGTATCCTGTTTCCAGCAGTGGCCAATCTAGGTCATAAGTATCTAGCAGTTTCCCCAGAAGACAGGCTCCTCAATGCTTGTATTGGGTCAAGCAGTGATATCCCAGGTCCCTTTTAATAATGGTTTATGGACATTTCCTCCAGGAACTTGTCCAAACCTTTTTTAAACCCAGCTACACTAACAGCCTTTACTACATCCTCCGGTAACAAATTCCAGAGTTTGATTACATGTTGAGTGAAAAAATATTTTATCTTATTTGTCTTGAATAGTTTACCTTGTAGCTTCATTGCATGTCCCCTAGTCTTTCTATATTCTGATAACGTAAACAATCGATCTACGTTTACCCGTTCCACTCCGTTCATTAAATTTATAGACTTCTATCATATCTCCCCTCAGCCGTCTCTTTTCCAGGTTAAAGAGCCCTAACCTTTTTAGCCTTTCTTCATAGGAGTATCCTTCCATCCCCTTTACCATTTTGGTGGCTCTTCTCTGAACCTTTTCTAATAACGCTATATCCTTTTTAAGATACGGCAACCAGAATTGCACACAATATTCAAGGTGCGGTCTCACCATGGAACGATACAGAGGCATTATAATATCTTTTGTTTTATTTTCCATTCCTTTCCTTATCAGACCTAGCATTCTATTTGCTCTCTTGGCCACCGCTGCACACTGGGCCGAGGGTTTTAACATGTTATCCACAAAGACGCCTAAATCTTTTTCCTGGGTGGTGGTTCCTAATGTGGAACCTTGCATCATGTAACCATAGTTTGTGTTGATCTTCCCTAGGTGCATAACTTTGCACTTGTCCACATTAAATTTCATCTGCCATTTTGTTGCCCAGTCTTCCAATTTATCAAGATCCTCCTGCAGTTTTCCACAATCCTCTTGGGTTTTAACAACTTTAAATAGTTTTGTGTCATCTGCAAATTTGATAACCTCACTCGTTATTTCCTTTTCCAGGTCATTTATGAATATGTCAAAAAGCAGCAGACCCAGCACAGATCCCTGGGGTACACCACTATTCACCTTTCTCCATTGGGAAAATTGGCCATTTAGCCCAACTCTCTGCTTTCTATTTTTTAACCAGTTCCTGATACACAATAGTACACCCCCGTCCCGATTTTGAGGACCTTGTTGCTCGGAAGGAGGAACCGATGTCAGGAGGGAAACGCAATGTCTTAAAAATGTTGAGATCCCTTCCGTAGCCTGTACTGGGGCTGGTGGGGTCCTTGTAACAGATGTCACTACCTTCTTTTTCTAGTTACAATGATCGCAATGTTATGGGAGCCGACTGCGTGGCAGTGAAGAGCCAGACAGGAAATGCTGCAACCACAATAATCAGAGTCGCAGTGGCAAAGTAAAGTGTAAGATTTTGTCAGCACTGAAATATGCTCAGGTCACTGAGGCAAACCGTGCTAGGTTTTTTTCCCCTATTTTCTGAGGTGTATTAAAAGAGGAGGTAGCCCAGCTGTGCTGCAATGTTGATAAAAATGAACTGGAGAGCTATTGTCTGTCAGGGGAGAAAGCAGGAATCAGCTTACGCAGGAGCAAAGGAAGTCTTTAATGCTTCCTAGCAGCTGGAGGAAGGCTTCATCCTCAACGGCTCTGTCAGGGATGATACTTATAAAGTAGGGAAGTATTAACCGGCTTCTCTATGGAGAATTGCGGGCTCACACGTTCCAAATTCTTCCAGCTTACATTGTGAAACCAGTCTATCCTGAACAGTAATGGCATTGAAAGTCTGTATCTCTGAACAGTCTACTCTACACTTCCAGTTTTTTCTAGAGACAACAGTGTTAGAGTTCAAACTAAAGACACATTGAACACAGCTGGAACACAGGAGCCATGATATATTGCATCAGAGGGTGAAAGGTGACATAAATGAGGAAGTAGGAAACAGTGAGATAGAACAATGAGCCAATGATACATCTGTAACGACTACCCTCCTTGATGTATCAGATCATAAACGGCTTTAGGTAAGACCATGATTTCAAAGGAATATTTTGATAGTGACTCCAAGGAAGCTGCTGGGGACTTAAAAGGAGATGTTTTGTATCCTTGATGAACGCTGATCTGTTTCAGAGAAAGAGGGGCTGAACCTTCAGTCTGGTAGTCTGCTCCAGCACTCTATTTTATTTATTTTTTATTTCTGTGTTTTTCTATATTGCCCCTTCCCAAGATCAAGGGCGGTTTACAATAAATGAACAAGTTACATAGAACGATGTCATAAGTGGATCATTAAACATTAAACACAACTATTTACATATGTAACTCTACCATTTTCTACTAGCTTCAACCCAATCCTGGAGGTCCCAGACTCTACAAACACACTTGACATCTTCTCTCATAATTCCCTGGGCTGCAACTAAATTGCATTTTGCAGTTCTGCAGCTCCTCTGTTGGCAACAGCACACCAACCAGTGTGCGACAGAAGCAGTTGGGAGGAAACAGGCTTTCCTGCTTAGAAGTATCTCCCTTCTCCCAAGCAGTCAAACCTTGCTCATCCAAGCAACAGAGCACCTTCAACCTCTGATTGCACAGATCTGCAGAGGCAGAAGATCCTAAAGTACCAAGAAATGCAGTCAGAGACCAAGAAAATGTGGCAGAAAGTTACTGAAATATTTCCGATCATACTGGGAACCACAGGCTTGATAAAGAAGAATGTCCAAGCACATCTTGACAGACTACCCATATATGTTACATCTTATGAAGTCCAGGAGGTTCTCTTTGGCACAATGCAAGTACTACGCCTAACATTGGCTGACACCATACTCCACATACCCTGGATTAGAAGTGAGGTTCATGACTGTCATGGTATGCACAAAACTCATCCATTTAGAGAAACTGCCCTGACACAAACCGGTCAGCTTTGATTATAGCAATGCTGGAAAAGACCGCTCTACGGAGTAAGCTCATGCCTTCCCCGTTATGTGAGCAGAAGCTGCCGTCTGCATCTTCTTACCCTCCCCTTCCTGTTACTGGAGAGAAGAGCTGCCAGCGTCTGTGGTGGGCTCCTGCAAACACATTATACTGGGGGTGGGAGGGGCAGAGAAGTGCGGTAATAAGAGAATCACATGCAGACATCAGAAGAGACAAACAACTAAACTGCGGAGACCTATAATTCTTGACTCACTGATTGTAAAATATTTAATGAATGCAGAACTTGTGTTTACAGATAAAATACAGCAATTTAACTCACTAAATGGCCAAATTTTATCCATGGAAGAAGGGGCTGGTGTAACACTGGGGAGGGACAAAGAACTTCGCCCCAGAACACACCTACAAGGAGGAAAAGCCCATTGCAGAAACAAAATACACTGTAGAAACAGGCCTTGACAAATTTTGTTTGGATTTAGGAGCCACACCGGTGGCTGCGACCTGCGACCCCTTCGTCCCCCCCCTCACCCCCATTCTCCACTAATGTTCCTCCATTTGCAAACTCCTATATGTCTGGGGAGGGTGGAAGAGTTTGAAGAAGGTTGATAACGTGTGACTTGTTGTGGTAGCAGGGGCTATATGAGGCATCTTTAGACAGAAATAGAGAGACAGCAAGTGTGTGTGTGTGTGTGTGTGTGTGTGTGTGTATGTGTGTGTGGTGCACTGGTGGTTTGCCTGTCTGGGTATCGGATGTGGCGGTGGGAGCCATGTATGTATGAGCTGCAGAGGTGGGGAACATATATGTGTCCGAATGTGTGTGTGTGCCTGTAATGTGGGGGTGGGGTGCTTGTTTGGGTTCTGAGGGGGGTTGCACTTTTTTGGCATATGCAAATTATGTCCTTTTGTCCCAAACATCCTGCACTCTGCCCTCTCCCCTTTAACCCCATCCCCACTCTGCTCCCCTTCCAGATCTCTCCCCTTCTCCCTAGCACTCCCACCCCTGCCCTCCATTTGATAGGCTATCCTCTTCTACCCACAGGAGATCGGATCCCTGTGGGCGGCCTGCTGTCTTCCTCTCCTCTTCTACCCACAGGAGATCGGAGGTCTCTGTCCCCTCATTATCCCATGCACAATATTCCTCTCACTGCCTCCCCACCCACCACTTCATATAGCTCTCCCCCTCTCTATCATCACCTCATGTATCGTGCCCCTTTCCCTCCCCATCTACATCTCATGCAAATCAGGTAGTGGAATAATACCCTCAGCTAATCGTAGCAGTAGTTTTACTGGTTAGTGGGGGGGAAGGGGAGTTTTTAGGCCCTTCTGTCTAGAGAGGCCACTAATGTACATGCCCACAAGGCCACAGTTAGGGCTGTGCAAACAGGGTGCAAATACAAAAGAGGCACCATTATCATTACTGGTATTCTAGGAAGCGAGTTACTGTCGTGATCGTGTGGAGTGGGGGAACCAGATTCATTAGTTGCACAGGGTGCATCTCTAGCTTGGTATGGGGTCCTTCATCCCCAGGACCTCACTGTCTTATGAATGCAGGCCTCATGTTTCTGCATGGAAAGACCTTAGTAAAAGGGAGATATGGAGAAAGCCATAAGAACATAAGATATGCCATACTGGGTCAGACCAAGGTCCATCAAGCCCAGTATCCTGTTTCCAACAGTGGCCAATCTAGAACATAAGTACCTAGCAGTTTCCCCAAAAGACACAGGTTCCTCAATGCTTGTATTGGGTCAAGCAGTGATATCAATGCTTGTATTGAGTCAAGCAGTGATATACATATAATGCTTGTATTGGGCTGCAGTGATATACGCTACTTAGGGGTAACACTCGACCAACAGCTAGATATGAAAGCCCATATAAACAACACTGTTAACGCAGTATACCTCAAGATTCAGACAATCCGCCACCTACGCCCCCTACTGGAACCAGATGACTTCAGGACAATCCATCATCCCCCACTTTGACTATGCCAATGCCATCCTACAGGGACTACCGAAGAACACATTGAAGCCACTACAGCTGGCTATGAACGCAGCAGCCAGAATACTAAATGGTGCCGCCAGGAGGGACCACATAACACCAATATTGAAGCACCTCCACTGGATGCCAGTCCACTGTAGACTCACTTTCAAGATCCTTCTGTTGACCTTCAAAGCCATCAACAGTCTCACCTCCCCTTCCATCGCCGACCTCATCCACCCCACTCCTCCAAACAGAGCCAGAAGATCAGTCACAGCCAATACCCTATGTATTCCTAGCGAAATTACAAAATGCTCGCAGGCAACAAGAAAGAGGGCTTTCGTGTTCTATATCCCCTCGTGTTGGAATGCCCTCCCACCCGACATCCGTGCAATTACAGACCTCACCCAGTTCAGGAAAGCCCTGAAGCACCATCTTTTCCTGCAGCATTATGGTACCACCCAGCAACCACCCACCCAGAGACACCAAAACAACCACCCCAACCCAACTACCATAAAAGACACCAGCGCTGCACAATAGCACCACCAACTCCTAGCAGGAGTATGTAGATTGCAAGCTAAGACGTTAAACTGCCTTAGCCTAGAGCAGGGGTCTCAAACTCAAATTGCTTTGAGGGCCAAATGAGGACTTGTAAAGTAACCCGGGGGCCGCATAAGACGCGGGGCCTCATTTGCATAAGGGGCCTCATTTGCATAAATATTTGCATAATGTTACCATACACTAACTTTTAGTAAACATGCCTCTTTAATGAGTATGGATAAAGAACGACTAAAAGATTTAGAAACAAGAAGACAATAATTAAACTGGGAACCCCAAAAGCCAAACTTGGAATGTACAACAACACTGTAGAAATAAAACTATAAATTAATTTCCTCTTGTACTAAACAAAGCGCAAACATTAATGATGCACATTTCCCAGAGCTGACATATTCCAGTTAATAAATTCAAAATAAAGAGATATTTTTCTACCTTTTGTGCATTTTTTTCAGTTGCAATTGTTCCAGCCACTTTCTTCTGGTTTCTTCATGTCTTCTGCTAACTCTCCATCGTCTGCTGTCCATTTGCCATTTCTTCTCTCCTAGTTTTTTTTCCATTCTCTCTCTACATCTGCTTTAACATACTAATCTTTCTCCTTTTTCTCTTTCCTCATTCCTATTTCATCCACTCAAATTTTACCCCTCCATCCTCAATCCCCACTTACTCTCCCAATACCTGGCCAATTGTAGATTTGTCTTCTCTCCCAGACAAAATATTTTTCCCCTCTCCATTTCACTTTCCCAGCTCCATCCCATTCTAATCCTCCCCCAACATCAGCTCCCTTCTAGTTCCAGCCCCACCCAGCATCCGCTCCCTTCTAGTCCCCCCATTAGTCCATTTCCAGTCCTATCCTAGCCTCACCATCAGCCCATTTCCAATCCTAGCCCCCCATCAGCCCATTTCCAATCCTAGCTCCCTCCCCTCACAGCCCATTTCCATTCCAAGCCCCCCTCCCCATCAGCCATTTGCAGTTCAAGCCCCCCTTCCACTCAGCCCATTTCCAGTCCTAGCAACCCCCCCCCAGCCCATTACCAGTCCTAGACCCCCATAGCCCATTACCAGTCCTAACCTCCCCATAGCGCACTTCCAGTTTTACCCCCTATCACCCCATTTTCAGTCTTACCCCCCCATAGCCCATTACCAGTCATAACCCCCCCTGCCAATAGCCCACTTCCAGTCCTAACCCCCATTACCCCATTTCAGTCAGCCCCTCCATAGCTCATTACCAGTCCTAACTCCCCCCATCAGCCCACCTCCAGTCCTTCCTAACCCCCACCTGCCCATTTCCAATCCTAGCCCCCACCATAGCCCATTACCAGTCATAACCCCCCTGCCAATAGCCCATTTCCAGTCATACCCCCCCTGCCAATAGCCCATTTCCAGTCCTACACCCCCCCCCCAGGTAAATTTTAAAAAAACCTGGCTTCTGCTGCTGCAGCAGAAAATCAGCTGTCCCGCGGCCCCTTCCCCTCTGCGCGGAGAGCCCTGAGTGTGCTTCATCTGCGGCGTGCTTTTTAAGCCGCGAAGAGAGTATTTCCCTCTCACGCGGCTTAAACCTAGTCACTTTTCAAGCCTCGCGAGAGGGAAATACGCTCTTCGCGGCTTGAAAAGCACCCGCTGATGGAGCACTCTCGGGGATCTCCGGGCAGAGAGGAAGGAGCCGCAGGACAGCTGATTTTGCTGCTTGAGCAGCAGAAGCCAGTTTTTTTTTTTTAAAAATTGACCGTCGATTCTGCCGTTGCCACGGCGGCAACGGCAGCAGCAGCAGAAGCCATCGCGGGCCGCACAACGTTCTCTCGCGGGCCGCGTGTTTGAGACCCCTGGCCTAGAGCTTGTATATAGTATTCCCCAGTTAACCCAAGTTTTTCTACCCTGTTTTCTGTAAGTCCAATACAGGTTCTACCTTTACTCATGGACGAAGTTGCTGTTATCTGTAAACCAAGCTGATTTTCAAGAGCGCGGTATAGAAAAGACTTTAAATAAATAAATAAAATATCCTAGTTCCCTTTAATAATAGTTTATGGACCTTTCCTCCAGGAACTTGTCCAAACTTTTTTTAAACCCAGCTACACTAACAGCTTTTACTACATCCTCCGGTAACGAATTCCAGAGTTTGATTACGCATTGGGTGAAAAAATATTTTCTCTTATTAGTCCTAAAAGGGTTACACTGTAGCTTCATTGCATGTCTTTCTACTTTTTGATGGCGCAAACAATCGATCTACATTTACCCATTACACTCCGTTCATTAATTTATAGACTTCTATCATATCTCCTCTCAGCCGTCTCTTTTCCAGGTTGAAGTGCCCTAACCTTTTTAGCCTCTCTTCAATGGGGTATCCTTCCATCCCCTTTATCATTTTGGTGGCTCTTCTCTGTACATTTTCTAATTCTGCTATATCCTTTTTAAGATATGGCAAACAAAATTGCACACAATATTCAAGGTGCAGTCGTACCATGGAACAATACAGAGGCATTATAATATTTTTGTTTTATTCTCCATTCCTTTCCTTATGATTCCTAGCATTCTATTTGCTTTCTTGGTAACCACTGCACACTGGGCAGAGGATTTCAACGTCTTTTCCACGATGATGCCTAAATCTTTTTCCTGGGTAGTGGTTCCTAATGTGGAACTTTGCATCGTATAAACCTAGTTTGGGTTGTTTTTCCTAGGTGCATAACTTTGCACTTCTCTACATTCAATTATATCTGTCCAGTCTTCCAACGTATCAAGGTCTTCTTGCAATTTTTCACAATCATCTTGTGTTTTAACAACTTTGAATACATTTGTGTCATCTGCAAATTTGATAACCTCACTCGTTATTCCCATTTCTAGGTCATTTACAAATATGTTAAAAAGCAGCGGACCCAGCACAGATCCCTGGGGTACACCACTATTCACCTTTCTCCATTGAGAAAATTGGCATTTAGCCCTACTCTCTGTTTTCTATCTTTTAACCAGTTCCTGATCAACAATAGTACACTGCCTTATATCCCATGGCTTTTTAATTTGGCCAAGGATTTCTCATGAGGGACCTTGTCAAAGGCTTTTTGAAAATCCAGATACATTATATATCAACTGGCTCACCTTGGTCTACCTGTTTATTCACACCTTCAAAAAATATATAACAGGTTAGTAAGACAAGACTTTCCTTGGCTAAATCCATGTTGGCTTTCTCCCATTAACCCATGACTATCTCCATGTTCAGTAAATTTATTCTTTATAATGATTTCTACCATTTGGTCTGATACTGATGTCAGGGTCACTGCTCTGTAGTTTCCTGTATCCCCCCCCCCCCCCCGAACCATTTTTAAAAATTGCCATTACATTGGCCATTCTCCAGTCTTCAGATACTACAAATGATTTTAATGATAGTTCACAGATTACTAATAGTAGGTCTACAATCACATCTGTCAGTTCTTTCAACACCCTTGGATGTATACCACCCAATCCAGGTGATTTGTTACTCTTCAGTTTATCAAATATTTGTAATGCATTGTCCCAGTTTATTGATATTTCCTTCAATTCTTCTGCTATATCACCTTTAAATACCATTTAAGGTATTCAATCTTTCTTTAAATGTAGCGACCAAGATTGCCGCCAGTGCTCAAGGTGTGGTTTCTCCTTGGAATCATACAGAGGCATTATTGTATCCTTTGTTTTATTCTCCATTGCTTTCATAATAATTCCTAAAATCCTGTTTGTTTTTTGACTGCTGCCACACACTAAACAAATGTTGTCACTTTTTATGCACAATGATCTTTTTCCTTGGTAGTGACTCCCAGTGTATTATTTATAATTTGGGTTGTTCTGTTCTACATGCATCACTTTGCACTTGTGCACATGAAATTTCGTCTACTGTTTTGCTATTCCAAAAAACTGAACTCTATAGACTTTCTTCTATCGTTCCTACTAATATGAATTTTCCCAGAAAGTGTTGGGATTTGTGGTGAAGCTGGAGCAATGGGGCATAGTGCGGCTTTTTATAAGGACTGTGAGATAATATAATTCCCTCTTATTCTTTGGGGGAGGAGACGAAGCAGGGATGA
Source organism: Ichthyophis bannanicus (assembly GCA_033557465.1). Lineage (NCBI taxonomy): Eukaryota > Metazoa > Chordata > Amphibia > Gymnophiona > Ichthyophiidae > Ichthyophis > Ichthyophis bannanicus. Next base: position 295,984,170 of record CM066040.1, on the reverse strand, counting down.
GAGGCAGTATCTGACTCTTACCACCTCTCTTTGTGTAAAAAGCAGAGCTGCAGACACACAGGATCCTTTCAGAGCACACAGCTGCCTCTCGGGCTCTGCTCTTATGTGCTTCCAGTGACCCAGAGTCTGTAAGAGAAAAGAGCATCTCGTAGATACAAGACTGGCCAAGAACATCCAAGCCATAGAAAACAGGCTACACTGAGACCCCACACCATTAAACCAGGATGATAAAGAGTAGTTACTCACCTGTAACAGGTGTTCTCCAGGAGCAGCGGGAATCAGTCCTCACATATGGGTGTCATCGACGCCGATGAAGCCCCAGCGGAGCATTTCCCCAGCTTTCTATGAAAGCCTTTGGGAATGCAGGCACGCATGCGCAGTTCCCTTCCCGCCTAAAGGTGCCATCTTACCTCAGTCAAATGACATAGCTAAGAACAGCACACAAAAATGAAAAAATAAACTATGTACAACTGCAACTCCCAGGGGAGGAGGGAGGGTTGTGAGGACTGATTCCTGCTGCTCCTGGACAACACCTGTTACAGGTGAGTAACTACTCTTTCTCCAGGACCAAGCAGGAAGTCAGTCCTCACATATGGGTGACTCCCTAGCTCTGGGCTACCGAGGAACCCAGGCTGAACAAGAGAACTCCCTCTAGTCCCAGCATCAAAGAAAGGCTTTTCACTGACACAACCTCCACCGGTAGCCCAACAGAGGGCAGGAGGGCAGGAGTTGCCTAAACCTCAAAGAGATTCCAGAGTACTGCTTGGCCAAAAGCACTGTCCCTACGGGACTCCCTCTCCAGACAGTAATGGGCCACAAAAGTCTGGCTTGAAGACCAAGTTGCAGCCCTGCAGATGTCTACCAAGGACACAGAGCGGAGATGAGCCACTGAGGCAGTCATTGCCCTGACACGGTGGGCCGTGACCCGACCCTGCAAAGGAAGGTCAGCCACCTTGTAAGCCCAGGTGATACAGTCAGCCACCCAGATGGACAAGGTACGCTTGGACACAGCCAACCCCAACTTATTAGGGTCAAAGGATACGAAGAGCTGAGTAGCCCTTCGATGCCCCTGCGTAAAGTCAAGGTAGAAGGATAAGACCCTCCTACAGTCCAGGGTATGCAGAACTACTTCAGCCTGGCTTGCATGAGGCCTAGGGAAGAATGTTGGAAGAACCACCTCTTGGTTAAGGTGGAAAGAGGAAACAACCTTTGGGAGGAACTTTGGATGAGTCCTAAGGACTACCCTGTTTCCATAGAAGCGAGTGTAAGGCCTATCACAGACCAGGGCCTGAAGCTCACTCACTCGCCTGGCCGAGGTAAGGGCTACCAGGAAGAGTGTCTTCCAGGACAGGAAGCGTAGAGGGCAAGTAGACATCGGCTCAAAGGGTGGGCGAGTCAGCTGCTGCAAGACCACATTCAACTCCCACTCAGGAGCAGGAGGACGGATTGGAGGCTTGAGCAAAAGCAAGCCCCTGAGAAAGCGGGACACCAAGGGGTGAACCAACAGAGAATGTCCTTCCACCAGTGAGTGGTGAGCTGCTAGAGCTGAGAGGTGGACCCGAACAGAATTGGACTTAAGTCCCTGACTGGACAAGTGCAGTAAGTACTGAAGCACCACTGGTACAGTACAGGAGAAGGGATCCTCTGTACGTAGCTGACACCACACAGAAAACCTTTTCCATTTGAGAGCATAGGTTTTCCTAGTGGACTGTTTTCTAGAGGCTAGGACAACCTCCTCAACTTCCTGAGGCAGGCCCCAGGGAGCCAAAACTACCCTTGCAGCCTCCAGGCCATCAAATTGAGAGCTTTGAGATTGGGGTGCAGAAGGGAACCCTGATCCTGAGAGAGAAGGTCGGGTTGCAGCCCCAGCGGCAGTGGGGGATCCACTGCCAGCTGAAGCAGAAGTGGAAACCAAGGCTGTCTGGGCCACCTGGGAGCCACCAGCAGGACTGAGGCCTTGTCCTGAAGAATCTTGAACAGAGTCCGGGCCACCAAGGGCGTAGGAGGAAACGCATACAGGAGGCCCTGAGACCAGGGAATCAGAAAAGCATCTGCTGCTATCCACAGAGGATGCGGTTGCCTGGAGCAGAACTTTGGCAGCTTTTTGTTCAGAGGACTGGCAAACAGGTCTATGGATGGAAGTCCCCATTTCAGGAAAATCTTCTGAACTACCAAAGGATGGAGCTGCCACTCGTGGGGCTGCAGAATCCTGCTCAACCTGTCTGCCAGGTAGTTCTCCTGGCCAGGTAGATACACTGCTTTGAGGAGCATGTCGTGTCTGAGAGCAAAGGTCCTGTGCCTCCTGACAAAGGAGCCTGGACCCAGTTCTGCCCTGCTTGTTCACATAAAACATGGCTACCTGGTTGTCTGTTTGAACTAGGACAGACTGATGAGCCAGGGTTTGAGAGAAAGTCTTGAGGGCTAACCGAATGGCCCTGAGTTCCAGTAGATTGATTTGCTGTGCAGCTTCCCAGGGAGACCACAGACCCAGGGTGCACTTTCCCAGACAATGAGCACCCCAGCCCTGCAGGGAGGCATCTGTGGTCAGTACCACTGTGTACCCAGGAATTTGAAAGGGCACTCCTTTTAGTAGATTGGGTGGGTGCAGCCACCAGCTGAGGGAGTCCAGAAATGGTCTGGACACCCTTATTCTGTCTCTGAGGCTGCCTGTGGCCTGTGACCACTGACTCCGAAGGCACCACTGTGCAAGCCGCATATGGAGCCTGGCATTGGGGGTTACATGAACTGTCGAAGCCATGTGGCCAAGCAGCCTCAGGCAGAGTCTGGCGGAGACCACTGACCTGCTGAGAAACTGATTTGCTAAGTCCATCAGTCTTTGGGCCCTGTTTGCTGGCAAGAATGCCTTTGCCAGGGCAGAGTCCAGCCTCGCCCCTATGAACTCCAAGTTCTAGGAGGGGAGCAAAGTGGACTTTGCGTAGTTTATTACAAACCCCAGGCTTTGAAGAAGAGCAATAGTTCTGAGGGTGGCTTGTCTGGCCTCCTGGCACGTCTAACCCCTGATGAGCCAGTCGTCCAGATAGGGGAAGACAAAGATTCCCTGATTTCTCAGGTAGGCCGCCACCACTGCCAGGCATTTGGTAAAGACCCTGGGAGCGGAGGTGAGGCCAAAGGGCAGTACTCTGTACTGATAATGTTTTCCTCCCACAATGAACCTGAGGTACTTTCTGTGGTCTGGATGAATGAGGATGTGAGTGTACGCATCCTTTAGATCTAAGGAGCATAGCCAATCTCCCTGCTGGAGGTAGGGCAGAAGTGTTCCAAGAGTAAGCATCTTGAACTTTTCTTTCTCTAGGAAATTGTTGAGGTTCCTGAGGTCCAGAATAGGTCGAAGGCCACCGGTTCTTTTGGGCACCAGGAAATACCTGGAGTAGAACCCGTGCCCTTGCAAGTGGGGAGGCACAGGCTCCACCGCCCTGTCCACCAACAGACCTTGAAGCTCTTGGAGGAGAAGATCTGTGTGCAGGGGAAGCCTTGGAGGCTCCCCTGGAAAGTATGGCGGAGGCAGTTGGTGAAAATGTAGTGCATAGCCCCTGTGGACTATGTTCAACACCCAACTGTCCCCAGTGATGTGGGGCCACTGGTGGACAAAGAGGGCGAGGCAACCTCCTGTGCAGGGTTGGGAGAGCAGGGACTGAGAGGCTACGCTCAAGGAGTCAAAAACCCCCACCCTGCTGAGTGGGAGCAGGGGCCGGAGGCTTGGGGGTCCTCTGCCTACGGGGCCCATTACCCTGCCCCTTGGCTTGCTGACCCTGGGGTGCAGCTTGGGCAGCCTGATACTGAGGGTACTTGTTTGTAGGCAGTGCCCTTCCTCGGGTAAAAGGGTTTTTTACCCGAGGCCTTCTTCTTGTGAGAAGGGGCAGAGGTCTTCCTCGACAGCCTTGTCCTTGTAAGGTGCTCAGTCTCGAGCTGTGCGGCCTTCTCGGCCATGGGCTTGCCAAAAAGGTTCTCACCTCGGCAAGGGACATCAACCAACTTGTCCTGAACCCATGGCTCGAGGTCCGATGACTGCAGCCATGCCTGGCGTTGAGCCGCGATGCCGGCTGCTGCAACTCGGGCTGAAGCCTCGAAGCCATCGTAGGCGGCGCGGGACATAAACTTCGAGCAGACCCGAATCCCCGAGGACAAGGACTTGAATCTCTGCAAGGGCTCCCCGGAGAGACCAGCGGAGAACCTGGCCAACTCCTTGGCCAGGTCACGCAAGTACATGCCCATGTACAGCTGGTAAGACTGGACACAGCAAGCAAGCATCGAGCCCTGGAAGCACTTTCTGCCTACACCATCGAGGTTCCGGGCCTCCCTGCCGGGGGGCATCGCAGAGTGCATCTTCTGACTTTCCAGGCGATGCATGGCCGATTCCAACACCGTGGAATGGTGTGGTAGCTGCGCCTTCTGAAAGCCAGGGCTCTTCCGGAGTCGATAAATCGAATCGACCCACTTGCTTAGAACCGGCGCCGAGGCCGGTGCTTCCCACATCCGGAAGAGGAGCCGTTCCAGCATCGGAGGAACTGGGACAGTAAAGGCCTGCTTCGGAGGAGAGTCGTATTGCAGGGCCTCAAGCTCTTCGGCTCGAGGCTCTTCCTCGGGGTCCGCCGGGATAGCCAACGTGGTGGCCATATCCCGGACAAACTCCGAGAACCGGGTATCCTCCAGGGGGGATCTACTCCGGGGCTCAGACTGCGGTGAGTCCGACAGGACGCACCGAGTCTTGAACGTGTCGGGGGACTCCTCATCCTCCGTCTCCCAGGCGGACTCGTCCGACGAGGAGTCAGGATCTGACCCCGTGGGGCCCTGGAGCACCTGCCCCGATGCCGGAGGCACCGGCGTCGACGCCCTCGGTCCCCAACGGGAGGTCGAGGGAGACTGCGACCGAGGTCGACCTCGAGCCATCATGGACTCGAGTATCGGCTCGGTCTCCGGGGTCGACTTCGATGTCGATGTCCCCGTTGTCGGGGCAGATGCGCCAGACAGGCTGGCCATCAGTGCCCGCTGCTGCTCCATGAAGGCAGACAGTCTGCACTCCAAGGCTGTCATCCTGAGACTCAGCTTGGGAGACGCAGCAGCCACCGACTCGGGCCCCGGCGGCGCCGGGCCCGACGTCGGCTCTCTGGGAGGAGAGTCCTCGAGGACTACGAAGCTTACGTGTCCAGCAGACTCCGGCTCCATGGGAGGAACTTTGGCAGGCTTCTCTTGTTCCAGGGGCCCGGGGCGACGGTCGGAGGTCTTAGACCTGGCCCTCGAGGAGCCAGGGACCTCCTCCTCTGACACCCTCACGAGCCGCTTCTTCCTCTTGCGTTCCCGGTCGGGGGACCCCCCTGTCCGAGGAGCCCTGACGGTGCTCGGGATCCGAATCCCGAGATGTCGAGGCCTCAGACGAGGTCCGGGCCCGGCCGGAGGCTGAGTCCGAGAAAAGCCTTTCTTTCTGCTGCTGGCGACTTCGCAGTGCCTTGGAAGACATCTTCCCACATGGTCCACATGTCTTAGGGTCGTGATCAGGACCGAGGCACCGAAGGCAGCAGTCGTGTGTGTCGGTGAGAGACATCAACTTCTTACACCGATCACACTTTTTAAAACCGCTGGAAGCCATCGGGGAAAAAAGAGTCCCCGTGAGGTCAAAGGACCGGCCTTCCAGGGAAAAAGCAAAAAAGGGCGCGTACGCCAGCCACGAAGGGCAAAAATCGAAAAAGAAGAATCGGGCTCGATACCGGTGTACCGAACCCGGCGGGGGGGGAACCAGCGTCGAACCGGGAAGAAAAAATAGCGAGAATCGCCGAAAATATCTAACTTTTATCCGGGATGACAGGACACACGTCCGGTGGGCTTCTCGGAAAAAAAGAGACTGGGGTAAGATGGCACCTTTAGGCGGGAAGGGTACCGCGCATGCGTGCCTGCATTCCCAAAAGCTTTCATAGAAAGCTGGGGAAATGCTCCGCTGGGGCTTCATCGGCGTCGATGACACCCATATGTGAGGACTGACTTCCTGCTTGGTCCTGGAGAAAACACCCTTACTTCTCCTATAAGGTTAGGGAAAGAAGAACCCCCACCTCCTCTCATTCTGACAGTGACAGCAGAATATGCATCCCTACCTCCTAAACATATGCAATGACAGAATACCCAACTCTCCTCCTGGCCCCCAAAGGAATGAAATGTAAACATAATTTCTCTGCCTGTCTCCACCCTCCCATCCCCCCCCCCCCCCCCGAACACACACCCAGGAATGGAAAGACATCCTGCCATCCACAGCCATTGCCAGGTATGGAAAATACTCAGAGCAAGGGCTCATATTATCCCTTCCCACAAATCCTGCTAGTTAAACAAGTCAGAAATCACAATTGGGAACTTATCTCCCTTCCCCCAAAGCCAAACCTGTAAAAACCGATGAAAAGCACATTTTACATTTTAAACTTTAAATGGACACTGTTTCATGTTTCCATGCGGCTCTCTTCAGAAAATCATCCTACCGAGCTGTGAAGGGGAAGCACATGGAGGGGACCCCACAGTGTGTCTAGACTTTCAGAAAGCCTTTGACAAGGTCCCTCTTGGAAGACTCTTGGGGAAATTAAAAAGTCATGGGATAGGAGGCAGTGCACTATTGTGGATCAGGAACTGGTTAAAAGATAGAAAGCAGAGGGTAGGGCTAAATGGTCAATTTTCCCCAATGGAGAAAGGTGAATAGTGGTGTACCCCAGGGATCTGTGCTGGGTCCGCTGCTTTTTGACATATTCATAAATGACCTGGAAAGTGGAATAATGAGTGAGGTTATCAAATTTGCAGATGACACAAAACTATTTAAAGTTGTTAAAACCCAAGAGGATTGTGGAAAATTGCAAGAGGATCTTGATAAATTGGAAGACTGGGCATCAAAATGGCAGATGAAATTTAATGTGGACGAGTGCAAAGTTATGCACCTAGGGAAGAACAACCCGAACTATGGTTACACAATGCAAGGTTCCACATTAGGAACCACCACTCAGGAAAAAGATTTAGGTGTCATCGTGGATAGCATGTTAAAACTCTCGGCCCAGTGTGCAGCGGCAGCCAAGAGAACAAATAGAATGCTAGGTATCATAAGGAAAAGAATGGAAAATAAAACAAAAGATATTATAATGCCTCTATACCGTTCCATGGTGAGACCGCACCTTGAATATTGTGTGCAATTCTGGTCGCTGTATCTTAAAAAAGGATATAGCGTTATTAGAAAAGTTACAGAGAGGAGCCACCAAAATGGTAAAGGGGATGGAAGGATACCCCTATGAAGAAAGGCTAAAAAGGTTAGGGCTCTTCAACCTGGAAAAGAGACGGCTGAGGGGAGATATGATAGAAGTCTATAAATTAATGAACGGAGTGGAACGGGTAAACGTAGATCGGTTGTTTACTCCATCAAAAAGTGGACAAGCAATGAAGCTACAACATAACCCATTTAAGATTAATAAGAGAAAATATTTTTTCACTCAATACGTAATCAACTCTAGAATTTGTTACCAGAGGATGTAGTAAAAGCTATAAGTGGGAAATTTATTTATTTATTTAACAGATTTTTTTTTTATACCGCTTTATCATTTTTGTCAATGTGGTTTACATTGTAACTTAAACTTGGTAATGTACATTAAACAGGGACATTGAAATCCCGGGACAAGCACTGTGGTACCTACCAGGTACTTGTGACCTGGATTGGCTTGATGGGCCATGGTCTGACCCAATATGGCATTTCTGATGTTCTTATCTAACAGAATCAGAAAAGATATAGAGAAGGGCATCCAAAATGATACAGGAGATGGAACAACTCACCAATGAAGAAAAGCTACAGAGGTTAGGGCTCTTCAGTCTGGAGAAAAGACGCCTAAGGGGTGATGTGATAGAGGTCTATAAAATAATGAATGGAGTAGAACAGCTAGATGCAAATGGATCGTTTACTCTTTCAAACAAAAAGGACTAGAGGGCACGTCATGAAACTTCAAAGTAGTACATTTAAAACAGGAGAGGGACCTCTGAGTGATAGTGTCTGAAAAGTGACAAGGCAGTGACCAAAGCCAGTCAGAGGCACGGTTGCATATAGAGAGGAATAACCAGTAGCAAGGAAAAGGGATTATTTCCCCTGTACAAGTGAGGCCTCGTTTGGAGTATTGTGTTCAGTTTTGGAGACTATCACACAAAGGATATAAAAAGGCTTAAAATAGTTCAGTGGAAGGCAACCAAAATGATTTGGAGCCTGTTCCAGAAGACATATGAGAAGAGATTTGAAGACCTAAATATGTATACCCTAGAGGAGAGGAGGGACAGGGGAGATATTATACAGACCTTCCAGGGTATTAATGAACAAACAAACCTTTTCAAAGATGGGGAACCTGTAGAAATAGAGAATATAAAATGAAGCCCCAATGAGATAAACTCAGAAGCAACGTCAGGAAATAGTTTTTGATGGAAAGGGTGGCCGATGACTGGTATGCCCTCCTGAGGGGGTGACTTGTATAGAGCAGCAGAGGCATAGAGGGGGGACCTGCATGGAGCAGTGGGTACAACCACTCTGGCCACCTTGCTGGGCAGACTGCATGGGCCGTGCTGGTTTTGTCTGCCATCATCTACTATGAGCCCAATATTCCAAAGGCATTTACATGCTTTACAGCCCAGTAAACTGTGTAATGCCTTAAATAGGGGTATTCTACGGCACTTCCATGGTTAGTGCCGTTGAATATCCCCTGCTAACTTCCCTATGTGCCCCGATGCTATCCGGTTAGCATTGGGGTGTGTCAGGGGCGTTCCAGGGAGGACTGGAGGCGGCGACAAGCAATAACCAGGTAGCAGTGGTTAACGATCTGCCCCAACAAGATAGGCAAGGAAAACCCTCATCTATCTTTCAGTGCAATATTGCTGCTGCTTGGTTACCTTATGCGACTTCTGGCGTATGTGGAGATCCGCTAAGGGTCGGCGGGCAGGGCTATGCGCCATAGCGGCACGTAGTCTGCCCAGAAGAATATCGGGCCCAATGTTACTATGCTCTACTTGACTCTTTCCCACTTTCTGCTCTGCTTTGGTTTGTGAATGACTTTCCTGTCTGAATTGTAGTTCTTTTCCTCTCTGCTTTTTAACTTAAATTTATTACTATTTGTAAACTACCTTGCTGTTTCGAACAGGCAGTATATCAAATTTTTTAATAAACATAAACATACCTATGTTAAGTAGGAGAAAATTATATTTTCACAATGTATACAATGCTAGAGGACTTGGAAAAAGTTTATCTGGGTTTAAAAAGAAAAGGTTTGGAGAAGGTCCAAGAGGTCAAGTCCATAAACTACTGCTTATCCCTGGAATTAGGCAGCAGGGAATCTAGCAGATATCGTGGTCTGGATTTTCCACTATTGGAAAGAGGATACTGGGCTCGATACATCATTAGTCTGACCCAGAATGATAGTTCTTATATTTTTAAATAAGATTCAGTAGAACGAGTGCCGTGTCATGCATTCCTGAGATCAAACTTAAGAGTGTGGCAAATGATCGGAGAACAATTGGGGGACTCACATAATAAGCCATGCATTAGAGCTCCGCACTGCAGTTCTGCGTCCAACACAGTAAATAAATTTTATGCAAATGAGGTGTAGAAATGAGGTTGCCATGGAAAGATGCACGCATGGACTTTGCACTGAGACTGTAACGGCTCTTGGAGGAACATGGCATCACATACAATGGGAGGTCACCAAAGAAGAGTCTTCACATGTAGACTGGGAAATTTCAGAAAGCTGCGTTCCCACTGTATAAGGAGAAAACACGTTTAAAGCAAAAGCTTTCCATGATGGATATTACATCTGCCTCAAGTCCCACACAAGGGGCTTCCCAACAGCACCCCAACACCCCCCGATGATGCCCACCTACCTCAAGAACCCCCAGTGGCATCCACCCTTTACATTAAGAAGCTTCTGAGGGCCACATCCCCCGATCACAGTCCAGTCTTTACAGAGTCCCTGGTAATCAAGTGGAAGCAGAAGCAGTCCTCTGTTGCTCCTGGTCATCATGCTGCCAGATTCAAAATGGCTTCCATGATCCCTAGCAATAATCTCACAGCACAACTGCTAGGGGCCAAGCTCCGAAAAAAGAGGAGGCACTATAAGGGGGAATTCTTCATGTGGAGGGTCATCATCTTGGAAGGCCTTAATGTGAGGCGGGTGTCATCATCGAGAAGGGATTGATTTCAGGGAGGACACCATCAGTGGGTTATTGGTATGGATGAGCACCGCTGCAGGGATGGGGGATTAAGCAGGACATTCCACCCTCCCCCCACCACGTACTGCTCCCACTGGATGTGGTGAAACTCGACATGCAGTGCTATACATCCTTAATACATCCTGTTGTAGTGGTTGATATGGAAGGACAGACTAGTTAGGCCATGTGGTCTTTTTCTGTTGTCATTTTTCTCTGTTTCTATTTATGTATTTATTTAACAAGGCTTATATACCACCCCTTCCTGAGATCAGGGGTGGTTTACATAGAACATCAGAACAAGTTCTATGCTTCTATCCAACCCTCCAATCTCCCTCCACATACATCTGCAATTATGAGGTTACAATGGCTTCCAAAATCTTAGCTATACAAAGCAAATTAAACACCGGCCTATAACTATTCACATCATCCACAGCCAAAGCAGGTCTTTTTTTAAATATTGGCAGAACTAATGCCTGTTTCAATACTGACGGAAAAACACTCTCCTGTAAGGACTGAACTACCATTGAACGTAAATGAGAAACAATTCGTTGGGTAGAGTTCGTAAGAACTGTTCCAGACAGGGATCAACAGAACTATATCCCACCATAAAACAACTAATTAACTTCTTCAAATGATCAACAGACGGGCACAAAAAAAATGTGATAAATTCATCTGCTTTACCCCAATCAAACTCTCTATTTCTAATACCTGTGTTAGCGGAAAGGCTTTTTGAATATTTTCCATTTTAACCACAAAAAAACTAAGCTAGATCTTCTTTAGTTAAGTTTGACTTAACCTTTTTATCTAAAGTCTGTGATAAGGAAGCTTATCATAGCTCAGGAAGGAGCTATAGTAAAGGTGAAGTGACTCTGAACAAGCAACCTGTCAGTTCTGGTAGAAATAAGAAAACAGAATTTTTCCATAAAAGACTACCGGTCCCAGAATGCACCAGGTTTCCAACAGCCATTAGAGGAGCTGAAGTGGGGAAACGTGTGTTCAATCAGGAGGGCTATGAGGTAATCCCCAAGCACTCATCTCCAAGGGCAGGGCCTGATTCAGCACAGCTGCGCTGTGCTAGGGTGGAGCACTCATCTAAGCAGAATAAAGGTAGAGTTTATTCTACAGAGAATCATCTTGGACATCTTCATCATCTGGAGGATCATCATCAGCAGAAGCCAGAGCGGACGGACAGAGAGAGCAAGAAACCCTTTGGAAGAAAGAAGAGAAAAGCATTTGGGAGGTCTAAAGGAGTCCATAGCAGTACGTATACTGGGAGGCATTCCAAAGGCAAGCATACACCATTGGACTGGAGAAAGCCAGAGGAGTGGAGCTGCAAAGCCAGGAATCTCCAGACGGTACCTGTGAGGGAGACGGCTGCACTTGGAAGGGACCCTAAGACCCATGCCAGAAGGTATGTGAAGAGAGACCCAGTGTCCAGGGATCTGGATTGGAAGGCTGGACATAAAAACTGGACTACATACTGGCCAGGCTATTTAGAGAGGAACTCTAACAGCAATGGAAGCTCAGGTATGAACACTGATCTATGCCCTAGCTATACCCTTGAAAGACAGCAGGGAAACAAGTATTCTCCTGAGAGTGCTCCATTGAGAAATTCCTCTGTGCCAATCCATGATATTGAACCCATGATTGTTGAAGAAGGGGGAGAGGTCGTAGATGAAGGTTGTGTATACATGGATTGCTCTCTGTCTAAACTCCTGTGGTAAATTGCTGTTACCAAAATACAACAACCATCACAAAGAAATACAAACTTGTTCTTTAATCTACTCAGAAAAGCTCCTGAGTAGGATTTTGAGCCACGCAGTAGAAAGTAAGCCAGCTAAAGGGTTTCAGCTGGGTAATTACTAGCAATTGAGCCTTACCTAATTGCCTGGGAGCTCTGAGGGAACACTTCTGAGTCTGTGTGTGAAGATATAAGAAGTTAACCTGAAAAGAACAGTTTTTCCCTACTTTGTGGGTTTTGTTTGTTGATTGAAGCACTGCTAAGAAAATATTAGCTAGAGCCTACAGAAAAGACCAGTTTGTTACCAACCAGGTCTTTATTCTTTGATTTGATTGCCTGACAAGTTCAACTGTTGTTTTCCTGATTTTGTTTTTCTAAGTATAACACTGAAAGCAAGTATCCTGTTTTATGTGCTACCAAGTATATCTGTGTTGGGAGAAATAACCCCATAAATAAATATCTTATTGGCTTTACACTCAAGCAAGCACAACTAATTTATTGTGAACGGCTGTGTCGGGTATGAATGGACTACATTTCCCACAATCCCTTGCAGGTCATATTAATATTTGCCTTTGCCAAGACTGTGGACATTCTCACCCAGCGCCCCGTTGACAAGTCTCCACAGATAGTTCCCTAACAATAGAGAACAATTCCCTACTGGCATCTTTCAAATCCAAAATCTGTTTTGTAAAATAATCCCTTTTCAGCTTCCTTAATAACTGGCTATAGCTCTTAAACTTATCTTTCCAAGGTGCTTCACATCATCCTTTAGCTGCTTTCACCTTATCCTATGTAACCATCGCACCTCTAGCCACACCTGTTTGGCTTCCTCGGAGACGGGAAAGGACGGTTTCCTGCCTTCCCTCCTCCTCTAGAGCGTTAACTGACAGCCCATTCCAGCTCTCAACTTTTCCTCTCCTAAAACGTCAGCTCATCTTCCAAATGACTCTGAAACATTTCCATACTTACTTCCCTGCTAGCTCTTACCACCACTACATCCTGCTCTTCTTCGTACTGCTTTGTAACTCTCACTATATTAAAAGAAATAAAATGATCCAACCAGGGAATTATTGAAGGTGAGATATTTGTAACCTCAAAACACCGCCAAAACTGACTGGCAACCAGTGTGTACAAAAATCTATAAAAGCTTCCAGTCTAAAGACCTAATAAAAGCAATAAACTCCTGCATCTGACACATCATCAATCTGAACCATATAATAAATGAAATCACCAACCAGCATATTCTTATATTGCACGGACAACTTGAGTAACCATTCTAGGAACTTTTCATGAAAACTGTCCGTTCTTCCTGGTGGAAAATACACCAATAAAATTACTAAATTCTTGTCAATAGAAGACCCCACCACCAAAGCCTCAACCTCCTCCAGAAAATCAAAATCCAATTTCCACAATTTCAAATCCCTATTAAAAATAATTACAACCCCAACACTCCTCTTCCCCTTCAACCTGGGTTGATGCAACAGATCATAACCCCCTGGGACTAACTCCTGGGCATAAACTCCATCTATTACTACTATTATAGTACTGAACATTTGTATAGCGCTACAAGACATACGCAGCGCTGCAAACACATATAAGAGACAGTCCCTGTTCATCAGAGCTTACAATCTAGTCAAGAAAAACAACACAGTAGCTATAGACATGGGATACATCTAGAGGGAATGGTAAGGAAACACAGAGAAGGTCAGGTGAGTCAAAAGCGGCAGCGAAGAGGTGAGTTTTCAGCCTGGAGTTGAAAAGGGTCAGAGAAGGCGCCTGACGTACAGACACAGGTAGTTTGTTCCAGGCGTAAAGTGCAGCAAGGTGAAAGGAGCGAAGTCTGGGGTTAGCAATAGAAGAGAAGGGCACAGATAGAAGCAGTTTTCCAGAAGAGTGGAGTTCCCAAGGGGGAGGGTCTAGGGAGAGATAAGAGAGGAAAGGTAGCGAGGAGCTGCAGAGTGAATGCACTTATAGGTCAGCAGGAGAAATTTGAAATGGATGCGGAAACGGATAGGGAGCCAATGAAGAGACTTGAGAAGAGGGGTAATATGAGCATGACGAGGCTGGTGGAAGATTAGCCACAGAGCAGATCTAAAAAAACAAGATCTAAGTGATTATCAACCACCATTTCATGTATTAAAGTACCCTAACTAATTGTAGATCTCGCATTAACATACCACAACATATCTTATTCTAGAAATCATAGAATTCCCTCCTAACTGTATTCTTTAAAATTAACCATTCTGGCTCTAACAAATACTTTTTATAGGCTGTTGGCTGTATCCTTCATCCCCAACCCCCTTTCCACCCCTACCCTCTATCGTGGGAATTAAACAACCCATCACATACCACCCCAATAAAATTGTACCACACTTACAATATTAATACATAAAAGCATATTAAAAATTCTAAAACCTCTACGAGGCAACTTCCAAATAAACCACCCTTAACACAAACATCGAATACCATAATCCAACAAACATTCATATCCTATTGTCCATAAAAAGCCGACTATAAATCATTCATAATCTTTTACACTCTAACCTCACTCAAGGGCCATGCTGGCACAGCCTACCTTGCAGTCAAAACTTTTAAAGTCCCAGCAATCGTTGCAGCTAGATAATGGCACTAATGAGAGCTGGAGCCAGCAGCAGCCCATATTCACAGTGATTCCAGGTCCTCTCCAAAGGTACAGGGCCACACACGCTGTTCCCGTGTTCCAGCAAGGCACCAGCAGCAGCCCATCCTCACAGCGATTCCAGGTCCTCTCCAAAGGTTCAGAGCTAAACACGCTGTTCCCGTATTCCAGCAAGGCACCAGCAGCAGCCCATGCTCACAGCGATTCCAGGCCATCTCCAAAGGAACAGGGCCACACACACTGTTCTCATGTTCCAGCAAGGCACCAGCAGCAGCCCATGCTCACAGCGATTCCAGGTAATCTCCAAATGTTCAGGGCCACACACACTGATACCATGTTCCAGCAAGGCACCAGCAGCAGCCCATGCTCACAGCGATTCCAGGTCCTCTCCAAAGGTACAGGGCCACAGGCGCTGTTCCCGTGTTCCAGCAAGGCACCAGCAGCAGCCCATGCTCACAGCGATTCCAGGTCCACTCCAAAGGTACAGGGCCACATGTGCTGTTCCCATGTTCCAGCAAGGCACCAGCAGCAGCCCATGTTGACAGCGATTCCAGGTCCTCTCCAAAGGTACAGGGCCACATGCGCTGTTCCCATGTTCCAGCAAGGCATCAGAAGCAGCCCATGCTCACAGCACTTCCAGGTCCTCTCCAAAGGTACAGGGCCACATGCACTATTCCCATGTTCCAGCAAGGCACCAGCAGCAGCTCATGCTCACAGTCATTCCAGGTCCTGTCCAAAGGTACAGGGCCACAAACACTATTCCTGTGTTCCAGCAAGGCACCAGTTGCAGCCCATGCTCACAGCGATTCCAGGCCCTCTCCAAAGGTACAGGGCCACATGCGCTGTTCCCGTGTTTCAGCAAGACACCAGCAGCAGCTCATGCTCACAGCGATTCCAGGTCCTCAACAAAGTTACAGGGTCACACGTGCTGTTCCCGTGTTCCAGCAAGGCACCAGCAGCAGCCCATGCTCACAGTCATTCCAGGTCCTCTCCAAAGGTTCAGGGCCACACACGCTGTTCCCGTGTGCCAGCATGGCACCAGCAGCAGCCCATGCTTACAGCGATTCCAGGTCCTCTCCAAATGTACACGGCCACACACGAAGTTCCCATGTTCCAGCAAGGTAACAGCAGCAGCTCATGCTCACAGCAATTCCAGGTCCTCTCCAAAGGCACAGGGTCACACGCGCTGTTCCCGTGTTCCAGCAAGGCAATAACAGCAGCCCATGCTCACAGCGATTCCAGGTCCTCTCCAAAGGTACAGGGCCACATGCGCTATTCCTGTGTTCCAGAAAGGCACCAGCAGCAGCTCATGCTCACAGCGATTACAGGTCCTCTCCAAAGGTACAGGGCCACACACGCTGTTCCTGTGTTCCTGCAAGGTACCAGCAGCACCCCATGCTCACAGTGATTCCAGGTTGTCTCCAAAGGTACAGGGCCACACGCGCTGTTCCTGTATTCCAGCAAGGCACCTGCAACAGCCCATGCTCACAGCGATTCCAGGCCCTCTCCAAAGGTACAGGGTCACACGCGCTGTTCCCGTGTTCCAGCAAGGCACCAGCTGCAGCTCATGCTCACAGCAATTGCAGGCCCTCTCCAGAGGTACAGGGCCACACGCGCTGTTCCCGTATTCCAGCAAGGCACCAGCAGCAGCCAATGCTCACAGCGATTCCAGGTCCTCTCCAAAGGTACAGGGCCACACGCGCTGTTCCCATGGTCCAGCAAGGCACCAGCAGCAGCTCATGTTCACAGCGATTCCAGGTCCTCTCCAAAGGTACAAGGCCACATGTGCTGTTCCCATATTCCAGCAAGGCACTAGCAGCAGCGCATGCTCACAGCGATTCCAGGCCCTCTCCAAAGGTACAGGGCCACTCACACTGTTCCCGTGTTCCTGCAAGGCACCAGCAGCAGCTCATGCTCACAGCTATTCCAGGTCCTCTCCAAAGGTACAGGGCCACATGTGCTGTTCCCATGTTCCAGCAAAGCACCAGCAGCAGCTCATGCTCACAGCTATTCCAGGTCCTCTCCAAAGGTACAGGGCCACACACACTGTTCCCATGTTCCAGCAAGGCACCAGCAGCAGCCCATGCTCACAGCAATTCCAGGTCCTCTCCAAAGGTTCAGGGCCACATGCGCTGTTCCCGTGTTCCAGCAAGGTACCAGCAGCAGCTCATGCTCACAGCGATTCCAGGTCCTCTCCAAAGGTACAGGGCCACTCTCACTGTTCCCGTGTTCCAGCAAGGCACCAGCAGCAGCCCATGCTCACAGTGATTCCACGTACTCTCCAAAGGTACAGGGCCACCCACACTGTTCCTATATTCCAGCAGGGCACCAGCAGCAGTTCATGTCCACAGCGATTCCAGGCCCTGTCCAAAGGTACAGGGGCATACACACTGTTCTCGTGTTCCAGCAAGACACCAGTTGCAGCCTATGCTCACAGCGATACCAGGTCCTCTCCAAAGGTACAGGGCCACATGCGCTGTTCCCGTGTTCCAGCAAGGTACCAGCAGCAGCTCATGCTCACAGCGATTCCAGGTCCTCTCCAAAGGTACAGGGCCACTCTCACTGTTCCCGTGTTCCAGCAAGGCACCAGCAGCAGCCCATGCTCACAGTGATTCCACGTACTCTCCAAAGGTACAGGGCCACCCACACTGTTCCTATATTCCAGCAGGGTACCAGCAGCAGCTCATGTCCACAGCGATTCCAGGCCCTGTCCAAAGGTACAGGGGCATACACACTGTTCTCGTGTTCCAGCAAGACACCAGTTGCAGCCCATGCTCACAGCGATACCAGGTCCTCTCCAAAGGTACAGGGCCACATGCGCTGTTCCCGTGTTCCAGCAAGGCACCAACAGCAGCTCATGCTCACAGCAACTCCAGGTCCTCTCCAAAGGTAGAGGGTCATACGCGCTGTTCCCGTGTTCCAGCAAGGCACCAGCAACAGCCCATGCTCACAGTGATTCCAGGTCCTCTCCAAAGGTTCAGGGCCACACACGCTGTTCCCGTGTTCCAGCCAGGCACCAGCAGCAGCCCATGCTCACAGCGATTCCAGGTCCTCTCCAAAGGTACAGGGCCACATGCGCTGTTCCCGTGTTCCAGCAAGGTACCAGCAGCAGCTCATGCTCACAGCGATTCCAGGTCCTCTCCAAAGGTACAGGGCCACACGCGCTGTTCCCATGGTCCAGCAAGGCACCAGCAGCAGCTCATGCTCACAGCGATTCCAGGTCCTCTCCAAAGGTAGAGGGTCACACGCGCTGTTCCCGTGTTCCAGCAAGGCAATAACAGCAGCCCATGCTCACAGCGATTACAGGTCCTCTCCAAAGGTACAGGGCCACACAAACTGTTCCCATGTTCCTGCAAGGCTAATATTGATCCGCATAGCAGGAGCAATAGATGGAATTCTCTCCCGCTCACCCTTAACCTGCCTTGCGGTCCAAACAGTGGATACAGAGTTCTGCATTTGCCCCCGATGCCATCAAAATACTGTTGGGGGGCCAGTACACCTCACAGAAAGCAAATTCTTGATGGCCCAGTCGCTCCAAACTCCCCATTCCCCTCCCGGTACCTTTACAAATGAGCGGGAGCGCTGCCCATGTGCTCCTGCTCCTGTTCCGCCATCTTGAAAAATGTTTCTCACCCCCTCAGCACTTCTCCCCTGAAACTATTTCACTGGCTTTGCAGTACTGCATTTAAGGTGGCTGGCAAGTAGATTCCTCTGAGATCCTTCTGCAGTCTTCAGGAGAGAGCAGCAGGGAAAGAGGAGGAGGGAGGGAGTATTGAGGTTGTGCTGCACTCTTCCAGATCCTTCCAATTTCTGGCTGCTCAACAGCTCTTATCATAAGCATATGGAACTGAACACATTTTCCCTCCTCCTATAGCTCCCAAAAAGCCCACAGTCTAGTGGAGGCTCCCACATCATGCTCAAGTGAAAGAGTCAAGCTAAAGGTGGTCATGTTAAAGGTGGTCATTCACGAGCGTTTACTCAATCTTTAGATTATTAAGGAAAAACAATTCCTTGAAACAATTACAAAAATCACCACCACCACCTCCTACCTCGACCCATGTCCCAAAGCCTGGATAAAAGCAAAAAAACAGAACTAACCCCTTTTCTACTGAACATAGTCAATCAATCCCTCCTTCAAGGAATAATGCCAAATCAACCCAAACTCTCCACTATTTGCCCCATACTTAAGAACAAAACCCTCAACAAAGATGACTCCAATTCTTATAGGCCAATCGCCAGCATCTCATTGTATCAAAGGTCATTGAAAACATAGTGCAATTATAACTCTAAGACTTCGTTGACCTAAACACCCCCCTTGATGACCATCAGTATAGATTCCACACATTCCATGCCGTTGAAACTCTGCTCCTGGTCCTATCTGACACCTTCATCTGTGGAAAGGACAACGCTAATCAGGCCTTCATACTTGTCTTTATAGACATTGCATCTGCCTTTGACAATGTGGATCACAACATCCTACTATCAAGACTAGTCCATTTAGGGATAGCAGGAACCGTCCTCCAATGGTTCTGGTCCTACATATCTGACCGCTCTCAACATGTAAGAATTGATCAGGAAACATCCACAACCTTCCCCCAGGAACAGGGAATTCCACAAGGCTTGGCGTTATCTGCTGTCCTAGTCTATCTTTACGTTCAGCCAATCTGTGCAATTTTTAAAAATCATAAAATAGCATATCTCATTTACGCAGATGACATCATGATATACTCCCCTGTAGACATAAAAATTCCTACATATCACAATCTCACTGCATTCATCCATGAAGCAGAATCCTGCTAAACGCAAACAACCTTAACATTAACTTAAAAAAAACCAGAAATACTGTTTACAACTAGAAACCAAAGCTTTACCCCCCCCCCCTCCCAAACAATACACATACATAACACCACCCTCCCAGTCAAACAATAAGTAAAATACCTAGGAATCATACTAGATACATCCCTCAGTATGTCATCGCACATAAAACAAATAGCCAGAACCATATTCTTCAAGCTAAGAACCATCCAATACCTCAGAACTCCACCCCACCCCTCAAGATTTCAGAACCCCACCCCCACAGCTTGTTACAGGGAACATCCAAGAAGAATCTAAATAGTCTCCAGATGGCTCAAAATGTCACTGCTAGAATCATATTCAAAGTACACCTAACTGACAGTATCATCCCCCTCCTACATAATCTCCACTGGCTCCCGATAGCAAGTAGATTAAAATACAAAACAATAACCACCATATTCAAATTAGTCAATAACATTGTCTCCTCCTTTCTTGTATCACTGTTACACACCCAAATTGACACCAGGAGCAGAAGAGAAAAGCAACCAGAACCTCCTCTCAGTACCAACATCCATCAGAAAGACTAAACAAATAACTAGCAACAGAGCTTTCACATACATAGCCCCTATCTTATGGAACTCTCTCCTGGACCCCCTCAGATCAAAGACCTCCAATCCTTCAGAAAAGAATTAAAGACCCATCTCTTCATTGAATACTATAATAACCCGAATTGCAACAATAACTAGTACACTACTAACTCCCCCGCCCCTTCCCTCCCCCCCACCTTCCCTTCCCTCTGTCCCTGCTTCAGAATTAGCTACTCCTTATACAATTATCATTGCAACTTTCGTTGCTAATACCCCCAGCAACTTTTATTGCTAATATCTCCAGCAGTATGTACAACCATTTGAAATCAATGGGACCGTGGCTCTGATAACGATCGCGAACCGCTACCACGGCTTTGTAAACAAGCCCCTTAGAGTCATCGGTGTAAAGATGGTAGTGAAAAGCATGACAGAAGATCAGGGCACCAAGGGAATGAGTGTAGAGAGAGGAGTGAAGAGGTCCCAAGAGAAAGCCTTGAGGTACACCAACTGAAAGTGGGATAGCAGTGGAGGAGGATCCACCAGTATAAACAATAAAAGTGTGAAAGGAGAAATAAGAAGAAAACCAGGACAGAAAGCACCCCTAAATCCCAGTGAGAACAGGGTACCGAGGAGAAGGGGATGATCAACAGTGTCACAAGTAGCAGAAAGGTCAACAACACCATACCAACCTTATTATGAAAGCAGCAAATAAACCAAGGGAACTATTCAACATTGTGAAAAAGCTCACTAAAGACAACTTTGAGCATGACGCCCATCAACTCGACCCCCAGGTGTAGCAAACTATTTAATAAACAAGAACACTAATCTAATTCTGGCTCGCCCACCTACAGCATGCAACCTAAATTGGACGAAACACAACAAACCTGGAAAACTTTACTATGCCAACAGTACAGCACATAGAAGACATCGTAGACACACTAAATACAATGACATTCCCATCAGACCCATGCCCAGTGGAGTGGATCAAAATTCCAAGGACCAGCTAAGCCAGCACAATCACAAAATGGTGATGGAATCACTACAGCAAGGACACGTGCCACAAGCACTCAAGCAAGCTATGATACGACCCATCCTCAAGGGCATAAGGCTAAGCGCCACCGACCCAAAATCATACCGCCCCATATCAAGTCTCCCATTTATATCAAAGATCATCGAAAAAGTGATACAAAGACAACTACAAGATCACATCGATATGTATGCCCCGTTGGACCCCCAGCAGCACGGTTTCAAACCACAGCACAATGTGGAAATTCTACTCACATCCATTTTCGACAATCTGCTGAAAGGCCTAGACAACATAAAAAACGGATTTCTGCTAGTCTTCTTAGACATCTCAGTGGCCTTTGACACAGTCTCCCACTCTATAATCCTGAACCGCCTACAGGAAATTTGGCTGCGTAACAATACAAGAAAATGGTTCACATCCTATTTAAGTAATAGAACGCAGCAAGTCAAATGTGACCAAAGAAAATCAACACAGTTCACTATCACCCCAGGAATACCACAAGGATCAGCGCTCTCATCCATACTATTCAACATTTACAGCCAACCAATCTGTGGATATTATCAAACGCCACATGTTGCATTATCACCTATATGCTGACGACATCATGGTGTATGCCCCAATAGATGCACTCGCTCCCAATATGGCCCGTTTGACCCGGTGCCTCGAAGATATGAACAAATGGCTCACAGACAATAACCTGAAAGTCAACTTTGACAAAAAGGAAGCAATGATCATATCCAGAAGTCCTAATTGTAACCAGGGGCGGCCCAAGGGGGGTGTGGGGCCATCTGCAGAGGCTCGGTGCAGGGCCTCATTTGCATAAGGTGCCTCATTTGCATAAATATTTGCATAATGTTACCATACACTAACTTTTAGTAAACATGTCTCTTAATGAATGTATGGATAAAGAAAGACTAAAAGATTTCTACATTATTATAATCCAGTGCCAACTGCCAGGCACATTAGGAACTACTACAAACACTGCCCATTTAGAACCCATAGCAAACCCGCTGTATCGTAACAGCACTACCAGGACTCATAAAGCACCAAACCCTACCTATCAAAAGGCAACACTGCAAATATTAAACCAATACATTTCAGAGAATAACAATACATGACCTAATGGGGAAAGAGAACAAGTGGCAATGTCAAATAGGAATTATCTAAGCAGAATACCTCAGTTCAGTTACACATGCAGAACATACACCATCACCAAACAAGGAATCACAATTTAGAAACAGGAAGGCAATAATTAAACTGGGAACCCCAAAAGCCAAACTTGGAATGTACAACAACACTGTAGAAATAAAACTATAAATTAATTTCCTCTTGTAGTAAACAAAGCGCAGATGTTAATGATGCACATTTACCAGAGCTGACATATTCCAGTTAATAAATTCAAAATAAAGAGATATCTTTCTACCTTTTGTGCATTTTTTTCAGTTGCAATTGCTCCAGCCACTTTCTTCTGGTTTCTTCGTGTCTTCTGCTAACTCTCCATCGTCTGCTGTCTATTTGTCCTTTCTTCTCTCTTCTAGTTTTTTTCCATCCTCTCTCTACATCTGCTTTAACATACTAATCTTTCTCCTTTTGCTCTTTCCTCATTCCTATTTCATCCACTCAGATTTTACCCCTCCATCCTCAATCCCCACTTACTCTCCCAATACCCGGCCAATTGTAGATTTTTCATCCCTCCCACACAAAATATTTTTCCCCTCTACATTTCACTCTACCAGCCCCATCCCATTCTTATCCTCCCCCAAAATCAGCTCCCTTCTAGTTCCAGCCTCACCCAGCATCCGCTCCCTTTTAGTCCCTGCATCAGCCCATTACCAGTCCTAGCCCCCCATCAGCCCATTTCCAGTCCTAGCTCCCCCATCAATTTCCAGTCCTATCCGAGTCCCTTTTCTAGTCATTTCCTAGCCCCACCATCAGCCCATGTAAAATCCTAGCTCCCCTCCACTCAGCCCAATTCCAATCCAAGCCCCCCATGAGCCTACTTCCAGTTCTAGTCCCTCCATGAGTCCATTTCAATCCAAGCCCCCACCACAGCCCATTTCCAACCTTAGCTCCTCCCAGCAGCCCATTTCCAGTCCTATCCTAGCTGCTCCATCAGCCCATTTCCTGTCCTAGCCCCCCCCCACTCAGCCCATTTTCAGTCCTAGCTCCCTCCCTTCACAGCCCATTTCCATTCCAAGCCCCCCTCCCCATCAGCTATTTTCAGTTCAAGCCCCCCTTCCACTCAGCCCATTTCCATTTCCATTCCAAGTCCTCGTCCCCATCAGCTATTTGCATTTCAAGCCTCCCCTTTCACTCAGCCCATTTCCAGTCCTAGCAACCCCCCAACCCATTACCAGTCCTAGCCCCCCATCAACCCACTTCCAGTCCTAACCCTCCCATCAGCCCATTTCCTGTCCTAGCCCCCCATAGCCCATTACCAGTCCTAACCCCCCCATCACCCCATTTCCAGACAGCCCCCCATAGCCCATTACCAGTCCTAACCCTCCCCATCAGCCCACAGCCCATTTCCTGTCCTAGCCCCCCATAGCCCATTACCAGTCCTAATCCCCATCACCCCATTTCCAGACTTAGCCCCCCATAGCCCATTACCAGTCCTAACCCCATCATCCCACCTCCAGTCCTAACCCCCCATCAGCCCATTTCCAGTTCTAGGCCCCCACAGCCCATTACCAGTCCTAACCCCATCAGCCCACCTCCAGTCCTAACCCCCCCATCAGCCCTAGCCCCCCCATAGCCCATTACCAGTCCTAACCCCCATCAGCCCACAGCCCATTACCAGTCCTAACCCCATCAGCCCACCTCAAGTCCTAACCCCCTCCATAGCCCATTACCAGTCCTAACCTCCCCATCAGCCCACAGCCCATTACCAGTCCTAACCTGTAAGTATTAGTGTATGTGTCTCATATCCCCGCGTGTTAAATGTATCCCCCAATTGTGTTGTGACTGCTTTGATTGAAGGATAAGGCGGTATACAAAACTGTCTAAATAAATAAATTAAATAAAATAACCCCCCTCGGCCCAGGGAAAATAAAAAATAAAAAAATAAAAAAGCTGGCTGCTGCCTCCCTGCCTGGCTGAGCCTCTCTGCGACGGCTTTCAGATCTGCGAAGGGAGAGCGTCTCCCTCGCGGCTCTGTTAAGCCTGCAGGGGCTGATGGGAAATTTCCCATCTGCCCCTGTAGGCTTAACAGAGCTGAATATCCCATCAGCCCCTGCGGGCTTAACAGAGCCGTGAGGGAGACGCTCTCCCTTCGCATATCTGAAAGCCATTGTGGAGAGGCTCAGCCAGGCAGGGAGGGCTCAGCCGGGCAGAGGGGGCCCCGTGGGACACTCAATTCTGCCGCTGCCGTGACAGCAGCGGCAGCAGCCAGCTTTTTTTTTTTAAATTTAATTTATTTTTAAAGCAGAATGTTCTTTGCGCGGGGCCCCCTGAAACACGGGGCCCTGTGCAAAAAACATTCTCGCTCAATGGACGGGCCGGCCCTGATTGTAACCCACCACAAGCCATCAGCATCCTAAACCGAACAATACCAATAAAGGACGAGGTGAAATACTTAGTTATCACCCTGGACAAGAATCTAAACTTGCAATCTCATATAAACAAAACCGCTGCAAAAGCATACCAACAATTAAAGCTCATCAGGAGACTCCAACCGATCCTCAGCCAAGTCCATTTCCGCACCGTATGCCAGGCAGTTGTCACCACAATTTATTTATTTATTTAGCTGTATTTATATTCCGCTTTTCACCGGGTCAAAGCGGTCAATTGGGGGATACATTTAACACGAGGGGATATGACACACATACGTTAATACTTACAGGGACCATGGGCAATGGAGGGTTAAGTGACTCTAATAAATAAATAGATAAGTGGCTTGCCCAAGATCACAAGGAGTGCCTATAGGACTAGAAATCCCAGTCCCTCCGGCCTGAGATTGCTGTCCCCAGGTGGGACTTGAACCCCCGGCCCTCCGGCCTGAAGTACCTTGTCCTAACCACTAGACCACTCCTCCCTATACTGGACTATGGAAACTCTCTATACCAAGATCTACCCAAGCAATCCATCCACCCACTCCAACTGGTGCAGAACACTGCAGCCCGCATCATAACTAGTACAGCTAAGCACGAACACATCACACCTATACTCCGGCAACTGCACTGGCTACCAATCTCTGCACGGGCAAAGTTCAAAGCAACCGTAAACATATTCAAGATCATGCACCTATGTACAGCAGATGTTCTCCACAGTTTACTAACCAGGGACACAACCAACCAGCCCAGACGAGCAAATGGCAGCAATAGACTCCGCACGCCCACAAGATACCATAAGACAAGACAAGTAACCTCAAACAGAGTTATATCACTCTTAGCACCGGCCCTCTGGAATTCCCTTCCAGATAAATTACGAGCGCTAAAAGACCTCAAAGATTTCCGCAAATCCCTCAAAACCCTCTTATTCAAGGAATCTTTCTATGATCAAGCAAACTAAAGACCCTACTATACCTTTAAATGTGAAGATAAGAGCCAAGCATCTAATGTCATATGTACATTTTGTCACCCCCTTGTTCAATGTAAACCCATATTGTAATGTCAATCACTTTGATTGAAGGAAAAAGTGGTAGACAAATCTGGTTAAACAAAATAAATAAACAAGGAAGAAGACAGAGTAGAGATTGTTTATTGTTTATTGTTTATTTACATTTGATATACCGCCCCCCATTACATCGGGGTGGTTTACAATACAAAAATAATTTTGAAACAGAAAAGGAAAAAGAAATTACAATAATCTGAGAGGTACAGGAGACAAGAGGTAAGGACAGCAATCGAGAAAGAAGAGGGAGGTCAGAGGAAATTCATAGAGAAACATTAAAAGCTAAGGAGAAAAGATGGGTTTTAAGAAGAGAACGAAATTTGGGGTAGGATTCTTCTAATCGGAGGGAGGTGGGAAGTGAGTTCCAGAGGGAGGGACCCAAATAGAAAAAGGCTGATTTCCGGGTAGATTGTAAGTGAGCTTTGGAAGGAGCTGGGAGGTGAAGACGGTTGACATGGACGGATCGAAGGCTGCGAGTGGGAGTATGGAAGGTTAATAAATCGGAGAGGTACTGGGGTTGGAAGAAATAGAAGGCTCGGTGTACTAAAGTAAGGGTCTTGAAGGAAATCTGGAATTCCAGTGGCAACCAGTGGAGATATTGCAACAGTGGGGTAATATGATCGCGTGGGGAGGCGTGTAATATCATCCGAGCGGCTGTATTCTGTATTAGTTGTAGTCGATGCCATTGATATTGAGATGTAGGGAGGTTACTCATGCTTGATATGGTATTTAAAGGTGATGTCGATGCCGTTGATATTGAGATGCAGTCGTAATAGAGAAAGAAAGGAAATGGGAGGATTAATAATATAATAGAGGAAAGAGAAATGCTATTCACCTTTCACCATTGAGAAAATTGGCCATTTAGCCCTACTCTTAGCTTTCTTTCTTTTAACCAGATCCTGATCCGCAATAGTACACTGCTTCCTATCCCATGACTGTTTAATTTCATCAAGAGCCTCTCATGAGGGACCTTGTCAAAGGTTTTCTGCAAATCCAGATACACTATATCAACTGATTCACCTTTGTTTACCTGTTTATTCACACCTTCAAAAAAATATAGCAGATTAGTAAGACAAGTCTTTCCTTGGCTAAATCTATGTTAGTTTTCTCCCATGTTGTCCCATACTGATGTCAGGCTCGCCGGTCTGTAATTTCCCAGATCACCCCTAGAACCCTTTTTAAAAACTGGCGTTACACTGGCCAGTCTCCAGTCTTCAGGTACTACAGATGATTTTAATGATAGTTCACAGATTACTAATAGTAGGTCTGTAATGTAATGTGTGCCTTGGGGTCAATGCTGACTCCTGGTAACCCAGCAGCCCCTGGGTTTTTTGGCAGTTAGACCGAAAGTAGATTGCCAGGCCTTTCTTATAGTAGGTCTATAATCTCATATTTCAGTTCTTTCACACCCTTGGGTGTATATCATCTGGTCAAAGTGATTTGCTACTCTTCACTTTATCAAATAGTTGCAATACATCTTCCCGGTTTATCAATATTTCTTTCAATTCTTCTGAAATATCACCTTTAAATACCATATCAAGCATGAGTAACCTCCCTACATCTTCTTCAGTATTGACCGAAGCAAAAAATTCATTTAGGGGCTTGTTTACAAAGCCGCGGTAGTGGTTTCCGATTGTTATCGGAGCCACGGCCCCATTGAAATCAATGGGGCCGTGGCTCTAATAACGATCGGAAACCGCTACCGCGGCTTTGTAAACGAGCCCCTTAGTCTCTCCCCTTTTACCCCTCTATCATCTAATGGTCCAACTGACACTCTCATATATGTTTTGCTACAAATGTACTTGACAAAGTTTTTATTATGTGTTTTTGCTTCCACAAATAAAACCAAGGATATTATAATGCCTCTGTATCTTTCCCTGGTGTGACCACACCTTGAATATTATGTGCAGTTCTGGTCACTGTATCTTAAAAAAGATATAGAATAAAAAATGAAACATAGAAACATGGTGGCAGAAAAAGACCATATGGCCTATCTAGTCTGCCCTTCCATACCAACTACTATAGCCCCTTTTCCTTTAAAGATCTTCTGTGTTGGTTCCATGATTTCTTGAATTCAGATATTGTCCTGGTCTCTGCTACCTCCACAGAGACCATTCCACACATCTACCACTCTTTCCATAAAGAAATATTTCTGCATATTACTTCTGAATCTATTCCCTTTCACCCTCATCCTATGCCCTCACATTGCAGAGCTTTCTTTTAATTGAGAGAGTCTCTCCTCCTGTGTATTTATGCCACAGAGGTATTTAAACATCAATATCATATCTCCTCTCTCTCACCTTTCCTCCAAAGTATACATATTGAGATCTTTGAGTCTGTCCCCATATGTCTTATGACAAAGTCCACTGACCATGTTAGTAGTCACCCTCTGTACCGACTCTAACCTGTTTATATCCTTTTGAAGGTGCGGTCTCCAGAATTGCACACAATACTCCAAATGAGGTCGCACCAGAGACTTATACAGAGGCACTATCACCTCCTTTCTTCTGCTGGCCATTCCCCTCCCTATGCACCCAAGCATCCTTCTAGCATTTGCTGTTGCCTTTTCTACCTGTGTAGCCACTTTAAGATCATCAGAAACAAATCACATCCAAATCCCGCTCTTCTTTCATGGCCAGAAGTACGTCACCCCCTATATTGTGCTGCTTCCTTGGATTTTTGCAGCTCTAATTCATGACCCTGCATTTTTTAAAGTTAAATCTTGGCTGCCAAATTCTCGACCATTCTTCAAGCTTAGTTAGATCCCTCTTCATGTTATCAACTCCTTCCTGGGAGTCTACTCTATTGCAGATTTTGGTATCATCTGGACAGAGGCAAACCTTACCCGACAGCCCTTCTGCAATATCACTAACACAAGTGTTAGAGAAAAGTAACCAAAATGGTAAAGGGGATGAAAGGATACCCCTATGAGGAGAGACTTAAAAGGTTAGGGCTCTTCAGCTTGAAAAAGAGACAGCTGAGGGGAGATATCATAGAGGTCTATAAAATAATAAGTAGAGTGGAATGGGTAAATGTAAATCAGTTGTTTACTCCTTCAAGATGTAGAAAGACTAGAGGACATGCAATGAAGCTACAATGTAGCGCATTTAAGACTAATCGGAGAAAATATTTTTTCACTCTATGCATAATCAAACTCTGGAATTCATTACCGAAGGATGTAGTAAAAGAAGTTTGGATGAGTTTCTGGAGGAAAAGTCCATAAACCATTATTAAAGAGGACCCATAAAATCCACTTCTTACCGCTGAGAAAAGCAGCCAGGAATCTGTATATCTTTTTGGGAACCTAACAGGTATGTGACCTGGATTGGCTACTGCTGGAAAGATGGTACTGGGCTTGATGGACCCTTGGTCTGACCTAGTATGACATTTCTTATGTTCTTATGTTATGTTCTTTGTGCTCAGTTTTCTTGTGCACAAAACTTTGTCCATAGGGCAGCCAAAATAGAGCAGAAAATTGTGTACGTACACCATGCTAAGCTCTGCACTAAGCCTCCTGCACTTTATTCTATTGACCTCTAGGGGACAGACCTCATGGTGATCATGTCTCAGTACCTCAAGGCAGCAAAATAGTGTGATAAGATGGTGGCCAGAGCTAAAGGGAGAAATATAACTTTAGAAAGGAGAAGGTGATAAGACCCGTCCGTGTATGGTTTTTGATAAAGCTCTGGCTAAAGTCTGCCTGTTGAACTGCTATCAAACCTTGTAGGATCGATACCACAAGGCTCATATGGTAGTTTAGAGGAGAGGGAGAGATATGATAGTCTAGAGGAGAGGGAGAGATATGATAGTGATAGTCTAGAGGAGAGGAGGGGAAGGAGAGCCTCACTTGGAATACTGTGTTCAGTTTTGGAGACCGTATCTTGCAAAAGATGTAAAAAGACTGGAAACTGTTCAGAGGAAAGCGACCAAAATGATTTGGAGCCTGCGTCAGAAGCCTTATGAGAAGAGACTTGAAGACCTAAATATGTACACTTTGGAGGAGAGGAGGGACAGGGGAGATATGATTCAGACCTTTAAATACTTAAAGAGAAATGATGACCAAACAAACCTCTTCCAAAGACGGGGAAGCTGTAAAACTAGAGGGCATAACATGAAGCTGCAAGGTGGAAAATTGAAAGGCAATGTCAGGAAATATTTTTTCACAGAAAGGGTGGTGGATGCTTGGAATGCCCTCACGATGGAAGTGGTGGGAGCAAACACGGGGACGGAATTCAAAAAGGCATGGGACAAACACAGTGGATCTCTTTACAGCAATAGGATAAAAACAAGATAAACGGTACCATCTAACTTCTGAACCATATAATTTATTTATTTATCTATTTATTTTATTTATTACAGGCTCTTATATACCGCTCTATTCAGCATCAGCGCGGTTCACAATATAACAACATACCATAATGAACAAACTGTTTGGTTTTACAGAGAACAAGGTCAGAGAACTTGGATAAAACATGGGAAGTCATTACTGCAACTATTTACAAGAGTATTTACAAGTATACATGACAGGATTTGTTCTTAGTTTGGGTAGTGATCAAGATTGGTTAGTTGGTTAAGTAATATTGGGGGAAGAGGTGGGACTTGAGTGCCTTTCTGAAAAGGGATAGATCAGTGATAGCACGAATTTCTGGGGGTAGAGCGTTCCAGCATTTAGGGGCATAGAATCTGAAAGCCCTGTTGGATGTCACTGATAGGCATTTTGTCGCTGCTTTAGGGATGATTAGAATATTTGTTGATATCGTTCTCCTGGATCTGTTGGGTGGAGCGGCCTGAATGAGGTCTATTAGAGAGGAGGAGGTGATGCTTTTAGTGGCCTTAAAAGTTAGTAATAATGTTTTGAACAATATTCTGCCATGTATGGGGAGCCAGTGGAGTTGCTCTAGGATGGGTGTTACATGGTCCCTTCTTGATGCTCCGTAGAGGACTCTAGCAGCGGTATTCATGGCGAGTTGCAGAGGGTTTAATGTGGAGTGTGGGAGGCCTTGAAGAATGGCATTGGCATAGTCAAGATGTGGCAAGGTTAAGGCTTGAAATATAGTTCTGAAGTCATCAGGATCAAGCAGGGGGCGAAGATGTCGAAGAGTCCGGATCTTGAGGTAGATTGCCCTGACTACGTTGGATATGTGTCGTTTCAGATCCATGCGTTGGTCAAAAGTGACTCCAAGGTAACGAATGGAAGGTTTTGATTGGAGCTCGGCTTCTTTCACCTTTATATGGGATGGGGGGGTGAAAAGTGGGTCCCTGGTGATGAAGAGAACCTCGGTCTTTTTATGTTGAATTCGGAGGTTCTGGGATTGTAGCCATTCGGATACTGCATCAAAACATTTAGCTAGCGGGGAAAGGTCCATGTGAACTGTGGAGAAAGGCATGTATAGGAGGATGTCATCTGCGTATATCAAGCATTCAACCTTGAAGGACTTGATGATATTGCAAACCGGTTGTATGTATATATTGAAAAAGAGTGAGGATAGGGATGATCCTTGCGGTACGCCTTGCTTTTGGTGGTAAGGTGTGGATGTTGCGGTCCCTGAGGTAACGTACTGCCATCTCTGATCGAGGTATGACTTGCACCACTCTAGGGCAGTGTTATTGATGCCTTTTTCTTTTAGTCGCGCTATTAACAGATCGTGATGTACAGAGTCAAAAGCCGCAGCAATGTCTAAGAAGATAAGAGCAAAGCCTTGGCGGATGTTATCAATGCCTGTGATGATGTTGTTGCAGAGAGTGGTAAGGAGGGTTTCAACACCGTGGAACTCTCTGAAGCCATGTTGGCAGTGGTCCAGAGGGGAGACGGTGTCAATGTGGTCCTGTAACTGTCTTTGAGCTTCCTTTTCAATTATTTTCGCTAGTAGGGGTATGCTAGCTATGGGTCTATAAGATTCAACCTTTTGTGGGTCGAGTTTATGGTTTTTCAAGAGGGGTCTTATGGATGTTCTCTTGAGGGCTGGTGGGAAGGAGCCGGTTGTAAAGGATAAATTCATCATTTTAGTGATGATGGGGCTGAGATCTTGGCGTAGTTCCTTTATCCAGTGGGCTGGGCAAGGGTCAGTTTGTGCAGTAGTCGTGTTAAGAGCAGCGATGGTGTCCTCAACATGTTTTCTGGATGGTGTGAAGAACATGGATAGGTTTGATATGCATATGGTGACTTGAGAAGAGATAGTTGCAATGTTATTGGTTTGAAGCAACTTGGATTGCAGGAAATCGGCGAAAGCTTGGGGATGAATGGGTTCAGGATGTTTTGGTGAAGGTTCTTTAGATAAGGTTTTGACTAAGTTGAAAAGATCGCGTGGTTTATTTAGTGATCTTTTCAGTGTATCGGTATGGAATTGTTTCATCTTGGCCATGACTGACTCTCTGTGCACAGATAGATGTGCTTTGTAGGCTGCTTGGTCTTCTGAAGAGTGTGAGCGACGCCATCGTTTCTCAAGTCTTCTTAGGTGTGTGAGGGAGGCTCGTAGGTCAGGGGAGAACCAAGAAGAAGATTTTCTTTTCTTTGGGTTGTTACCCTGGACTGGTTGCAGTGCAATGGTACTGATAGTGCTGTTCCAGGATGTGATCAGATTTTCCAGATTGAGAGAGGTGTCATGTAGGAGAGGGAGGGTTTTCTGTAACTATGTGTTCTTTGTTGAAGGTTTTGAATTTCCGAGATGTTACTCTTGTCGAGTCAATGGAGTTTTTGTTTCTGTGTGGTGACTGTTTGCCATTGATGAGGATGGGGAAGGTGATTAAATTATGGTCTGACCAAGGTACTGGGGTTACAGAGTTGTCAAGTCTATTGTTGGAGTCAAGAGCTGTAAGAGGGGCAAAGATCATGTCCAGGATGTTTCCTCTCTCGTGCGTGGGGGTGTCGACAATTTGCTTGTATCCCAGCTCGTTGATTGCTTCAAGGAGGGCTGAGGAGTGGCTGGGATGTAGTGTTGGGAGATTGAGGTCTCCTAATATCCAGTTGGGAATGTTGGGCTTGCGTGAGTTAGTTGCTAGGTCCAGAATGTAAGGCAGGTCGTCCGTGGAGGGTGAGGGTGCTCTGTAAATTAGATTGATGAGGCATTGTTCATTTGTGATAGTTAAGACGTCCATGCTGTTTGAGCTTGTGGAGTCCACGGTGTGGAAATTTAGGTCATTCTTGGTAAGTATGAGAATGCCTCCTCCTCTCTTGCTCTCTCTATGTTGGGAATGGGCAGAGAAGTTGGGGGGTATGAGTTGGTTAAGGATTACATTATCCGCGTCAGATAACCAGGTTTCGGTTATCATGAGGACATCTAGATTATGAGAAGAAATTGTGTCAGTGATGACTGGCCATTTCTTGCGGATAGACCGTGCATTTATGAGAGCACAGTTTAAGTAAGAGGGTTGAGGGGGTTCCTCTTGTTTATTTTTCTTTGGTTGTTGAAGGGCTATATGTATTAGGTGCGAGTGGCGTGTGGGGGTCCCTATTCTTGAGTTGGGATAGGGAGATTCTGCCCTTCTTTTAATGTCTCAACAAATAGGGGTGTTCTAAAATGGAGTGGTGGGTTTACCCCTAAACAAAGACATGGGGAGGGGTGGCCTGCACAGAGCGACAGGTGCACCTACTCTTGCCATCTTGCTGGGCAGACTAGATGGACCATGCTGGTCTTTATCTGCCAGTCAATTACTATGTTACTATGTTACTATGAGAGATATGAGTCTAGAGGAGAGGAGGGTAAGGGGAAATATAACAGTCTAGAGGAGAGGAGGGGGAAGGAGAGATATGATTATGAGGTTATCACACCCCTACTACCACTTGATTGCTTCCATTCACTTTGTAAAATCCCTTATCGTGTTGCTATTTCACAGGCTGTTTCCTCTGCACTTTATTCTATGTGTTAACACTACATCATTCTCACTCATTACCTTATTCACGAATAAGCAGAATCACCACATCCACACCACAAAATCTGACTCAGCATTTACCAAGCCTCCATGGCCCTCCCACTACTCACTCTCACCATCTTATACTTCTTAGCAAACATCATTCAAAACTCTATTGCCCTTTTAAATGGATATAGCTACATCCCTACCCTACCTCACCTGGGCAAGAAAAATCATGGTAACCACTTCCACTCTGCCACCCGATTCCCACACCACTCTCGACACTCACACCTACTGTATGTGGCCCTCAATCATCCTTTGCATCGCTCCAGGAGGAGCAGAGCTGCCAACGGAAGCCTCCCCAGCACTGGGGAAGAGCCCACTCCTGCCCGGAGCATAGCAGCTGAAGCGGCTGAGGAAACTCACCAGCCAAAAGCACGCGGCTTCACAAAAGAGCATCATCGGTGAGAGCTGTGATCCAAAGCTCCACCTCCTGCATCGCGTCGCTGATTCCTGCTGCCCAATCGGGGCTGAGCTGCCTGCTTTAAAAGGGAACGAAAGCAGGCACAAGATCTCTCTTTGCATCGCTCCAGGAGGAGCAGAGCTGCCAACGGAAGCCTCCCCAGCACTGGGGAAGAGCCCACTCCTGCCCGGAGCATAGCAGCTGAAGCGGCTGAGGAAACTCACCAGCCAAAAGCACGCGGCTTCACAAAAGAGCATCATCGGTGAGAGCTGTGATCCAAAGCTCCACCTCCTGCATCGCGTCGCTGATCCCTGCTGCCCAATCGGTGCTGAGCTGCCTGCTTTAAAAGGGAACGAAAGCAGGCGCGCCCGCACCGTGCGGGCCCGCGCCTGAGGGCCGCGCAAGAGGGCCCTTTGGCACGGCCCTTAGGAATAGGCCCGTAAGGATCACAAAACCGGCACAAAAACCAACTTGAAATTAAGCACGCCGAGACCTGCAACAGCATCAAAGTACAGCAGAGCTCCCTCAGGGTTGAGACTGCGTACATCTTCCACACATCAGATCTCCAAACCGCAGCAAGTATAAACCAATGCAAACACTGACTTTTTCTTGTTTACTATTGCAAATGACTCTGGGGTGTCATACTAACACTATCTATCCCTGTGGCCACTATTTCATCTGTTCCTGCATTGACATTGAAAATTAACCTTTACTGTTGTCAGTATATTCAACTATACCTGCATATCACATTGCTAGTAACATTTTACTGTTGTCAGTATTTTAAACTGTACCTGCACATCACATTGCTAGTAACATTTTACTGTTGTCAGTATTTTAAACTGTACCTACACATCACATTGCTAGTAACATTTTACTGTTGTCAGTATTTTAAACTGTACCTGCACATCACATTGCTAGTAACATTTTACTGTTGTCAGTATTTTCGACTATAACTGATTTCACATTGATAGCAACCTTTTAAGGTTGTAAGTATTTTCAACTGTACCAGCATTTACATTAATAGTAACAATCTACTGTTACCAGTATTTTCAACTGTACCCGCATTCACATTGATAATAACCTTTTACTGTTGTCAGTATTGATAGTAACCTGTCAACTGTACCCGCACTAACATTAACAGTAACCTCTTACTGTTGCCAGTATTTTCAACTGTACCCGCATGCACATTGATAGTAACCTTTTACTGTTGTCAGTTCTTTTAACTGTAACTGCACTCACATTGATATTAACCTTAACGGTCGCCAGTATAACATTTCACCCAAAATGCACCTACTTAACCCTTCCAAATGTAAAATTACATTTATTAGTATCACATTAGCAGTGCTAATAACCCTCGCTCAGAGCCTACATAACAACAATGTTAAAAATATCCCCATCATACACAGTTTAACACGAAGCAACCCCCCATCATCGCACCCACACATAGTACATCATCCCAAAACGAACAACCATAGATTAATTCACATAAAATATTCTTCACCCCCTCAGTCAACAAACTCTAAGCTATGCAAAAACCAAGAATCATTATCAACAATATTAATTAATGCCAGGTCAATGAAAAATAAGTTACCTATATTCACAGAAATACTAGACAACCAAAAACCAGATATACTATGTATAACCGAGACATGGCTGTCAGACACAGACAACGTTTACCTAAATCAACTAAGCAACAATAACTATGACACCTTCTACACACATAGAACTCACAAAAAAGGTGGTGGAGTGCTAATAATGTCAAAAAAAGAACTAAAAGCCAAAAAACTAACATCGAACCTACCCATCAACATAGATACCATCATTGTGAAAATTGGCAACATAACAATCTGCCTAATTTACAGACCACCAGACAAACAGTCAGAAAACCTAGACCCATTAATTGACTTTTTAAGTTCCTCCACTGAGCAAAATCCAATTCTAATGCTCGGAGACTTTAACATCCCCTCCTTACCAGCCTCATATGCCTCCCTCTTCATAGAATCAACAGTAGACATGGATTTTCACCAAATAATAAACACTAGCACACATGGAAAAGGTAATATCCTTGACATGGTCTTCCTACCAAATGTACTCTACCAACTCTATAACCCCACATCCCTCAATTGCACACCGATCCCATGGTCAGATCATTACCTAATCAACTTTAATATCACAATAAACACCACAACAGTTAAACGAATACCAACTAATGCACCTACCTCAAGATTTAAAAAATACAATGAAGAAGAATTCCTTGACCTCATAATCCCTAATTTATCAACCTCACCACTAAACCTAGATGCAGCAGTAACGAACTGGCACAAAACCATCAATAACACTGCAGCTAAAAAACAAATAATTAAGAAAAACACGCACTCTAAAGTTGGTCAAACCCCCTGGTACAATAAAGATTTAAATCTAATGAAAAAGAACTTAAGAAAAGCCGAATACAAATGGAGGAAAAATAAAAACGCAATTACAAAAGATTCATACCTCACGCTCCTTAACAAGTATAAAGACGCAATAAACAATGCCAAGAAAAATTACCACGCCTCCATCTTAAACAACGCAATAAATAGACCTAGAGAACTTTTCTCAATAGTCCAAAAACTGACAAATAACATTCACAACTCCAGCAACGAAATCACAGACATTACCCCACAGACACTGGCAAATTACTACATGAACAAAACAACGTCTCATCCCCTACTACCTAAACCAGCAGATACTTCTCAAATACTTAACACAGACAAATGGTCTGTATTTCAACCCTTAACCAAGGTTGAGCTCAAGTCCATCATCACAAACATTAATACTACAACCTCACTACTTGACCCTTGTCCAGTAACCTGGATAAAGAACTCTCTACCTGTACTCTCTCAGTTCATCCTCCCAATAATAAACCTTTCCCTAAAAAACGGATACCTACCCTCTACACTAAAACACGCACAGATCCGCCCAATCCTAAAAAACACTACCCTTGACAAATCATCACCTAAATCCTACAGACCCATATCGAGTATTCCGTTTATGGCCAAATTAATTGAAAAAGCCGTACAAATTCAAACACAAGAGTACATTGATAGTTCAGCCCCACTTGATGACCAGCAGTACGGGTTTTGCCCCAGACACGGAGTAGAATCACTCCTAACAGTTCTAATCGATACACTAGTGAGGGGAATAGACAAATCAAAACAAGCATTCTTACTCATATTCATTGATGTTTCTGCAGCCTTCGACAGCGTTCACCATTCAACAATGATTAATAAACTTAAACAAATAGGTATAAAATCTACTGTTCTAAAATGGTTTACTTCTTATCTAACAGACCGAACTCAAATGGTACAAATCGGAAATCTCACATCAAAAACATACAAACAAGAACTAGGCCTCCCACAAGGTTCAGCATTGTCAGCGTTACTATTTAATATATATTTAAAACACATTTGTAAAATCTTTAAAAAATTCAATGTCCACTATCACTTGTATGCGGACGACATTATGATGTATGTCCCATTCAAAATTCCAAACATCCCGA
Source organism: Ichthyophis bannanicus (assembly GCA_033557465.1). Lineage (NCBI taxonomy): Eukaryota > Metazoa > Chordata > Amphibia > Gymnophiona > Ichthyophiidae > Ichthyophis > Ichthyophis bannanicus. Next base: position 295,946,711 of record CM066040.1, on the reverse strand, counting down.
TACAACTCATTAATGACTGTCTCACTGAAATCAACATCTGGCTAAATGAAAACAATCTGTACATCAATCACTCAAAAACAGAAGCTCTAATAGTAACCAAATGCACAACATTTAATCCCCCCTCACATATCACATTGCAAAATAATGATATCATAATAAAATCTGAAATACGCTACCTAGGGGTCATACTGGACAAACACCTCAGCATGGACACACATGTAAGAAATATAACAAAAAAAGTTATCATACAAGCAATCATAACCCCACACTTTGACTTCGCAAATCAAATCCTACTTGGTGTAACTAAGGAAACCTTAAAAAAACTTCAATTAGCACAAAACGCAGCAGCAAGGACCATTACGAAGGCCCCACCTTTCCAACACAACCCCGATTTTAGAATATCTACACTGGCTCCCGATTCAAAGCCGTATAGAATACAAAACTATCTTAACCACCTACAAAGCCATAATTAAAACAGCACCCCTGTCCATAAATAACCTCATCAAAATAGAACCTACCCATAATCTCCAAAGGAGAGACCAGTTAAATAAATTAACCCCACCAAAAGAATTCATCAGGGCCAATAAATCCACAAACAAGAAAGCCTTCTCCCACGCAGCCCCCATCTTGTGGAATACAATCCCAATAGAATTAAGACAATTACCTGATATAATGAAGTTCAGAAAAAAACTCAAAACACACTTATTTACAAAGTATTATGGATCTATGACCAGCTCATCTCTCACCTCTCAGCTAGATAAAGGATAATCCTACCCCAGGTAATACATATTTCAACAAAGGAATGAAGTGCTGTAGCCCTAAGACATAGTGATTAAGAAATATGAAAAACAAATAACTATGTATATAGTTTAATTTCTGTTCAATTGTACATAGTTCACTAATTGTTAATTGTTATCTGTAATTACCTAGCTACAAATTGTTATATGTAAAAACAGCTCGCCCTGTTTATTGTTGTTATATGGAAACCGCACCTGATCAATGGAAGGAGCGGTATATAAAAAATCTGTTAATTAAATTAATTAAAATCCTGATAACGCCAAAACAGCTCCTTCAAAAACACAACACCTCCTGAAATGTGCCCTCATAAATTCACGCTCTGTGCGCAAGAAATGGCCTGTCATCTCTGACCTTTTATCTGTCCATGACCTAGATCTTCTCATGGTGACAGAATCATGGCTCACTGACACTGATACAGCTCTCATAAACCAACTTATCCCTCCTAATTTCTCCATCCACTCCTGCCATAGAACTAACCGGAGAGGTGGAAGAGTCTTTATCTTGCAAAAACAGAGCTAAAATTTCAACTGCTCTCCTCCAAGAGCACCATGCACACAGACATGGTTACCATTGCCAATAAATACAACACCATAAACCTCATATACAGAGCTCCCTCCTCCCCACCAGAGGACATCTCTACCTTCATCGACTTAGCCTGCAACCCTGCCAACCCACGCAACCCCAACTGGCTGCTCAGAGACTTCAACTTATCCTCCCTGCAGTCCAACCATGCAGATGCCTTCCTGGATGCTATGCAAGCTCTCGGGTTCGAACAACTAGTGAGCGCCCCCACCCATCTCAAAGGAAACCAGCTAGACCTAATCTTCGCTCCCCATTCTGCCGCAAGTCACAAGCCCAACCTCAACATTGCTATCACCCCTATCCCTTGGTCTGACCATAAGCTAATCACGTTCCAGATTCCCTCGCATCTAGTCCAAATTCCTCCCAACGATGCCAAGACAGAACCCTCTAAGACTCCTCTTTTCAGACCGCTAGATATAGAAGAGTTCACCAAACACGCTCTTCCTACTCTCAAACAAACATCACTGAACTTTGATGAAGCAATCACCAACTGGAACACCACCCTGAAAGCATTCACCGAACAACCAGCCATGGACAAATCAGCAACCCCCAAGAGATGTAAAAGAAAAAGACATCCAGCCCCGTGGTTCACAACAGAACTTCGGACATCTCTCCTCTCTCTCAGGAAGCTCGAAAGGAGATGGAGACGCTCTCACTCCCAAGCCGACAAATCAACATATCTAGAACACTTGAAGTCCTACCATGAAACAATATACCTCAGAATGAGTGAATACCATTCCAAGCTCCTACTCCGCTCCCTTAACAAACCAAGAGATCTTTTCAAACTAGCAAAATCCCTAATTAAGGAACCCTTTCCTACTCAACCTGATCCTATATCCCCCCAGTCATATGCTGACTACCTCAAATCCAAGACCCTCATAACCGATAAAGCTTCAGTTTCCACACCCTGTCATTCTCCCGCCTTACAAACACTTATCACAAAGTTTACCCCACCAACCGAGAAAAACTTCCAAGACCTCATCACCATCATCAACACTTCTACAGCTCCAAATGACCCCTGCCAGCATACTGGGTCAGAGCCCTGCGAGTTGAGCTTAGTCCAATTCTAACGAACATCATTGGTCAATCCTTTGCAACAGGCTCATTCCCCTCACTCCTCAAACAAACCTCAATAAGACCACTTCTGAAGAATAACAGACTTGACCCACTGAAGTCTGATTCTTACCACCCTATCTCAAGTATACCTCTGTTAGCCAAAATAATCGAGAAGGTGGTCCAAAGACAGATCCAACATCACACTGACATAGCTGCCCCTCTTGACCCCTGTCAACACGGGTTTAGAGAATCTCATGGAATAGAAACTCTGCTCACCACCCTAACCAATACTCTGAATAGAGGAATAGACAATGTCGAAAATGCCTTTGCTCTCATCTTCCTGGATATCGCCGCCTTCGACTCCGTCAATCACAATCAACTTCTCATCCGTCTCCAGGAGAAGGGTATCTGTGGCCTCGCCTGGGAATGGTGTAGGTCTTACCTAACAGATCGTTGGCAACATGTCCGGGTTGGATCCATCACATGCGCACCATTCCACCAACAACAAGGTGTGCCACAAGGCTCATTTCTATCTGCGCTGCTGTTCAACATCTACATGCAGCCGATATGTGACATCATCCGCTCCTACAATATTTCCACTCTAATTTATGCAGATGACGTCCTGCTGTTTACGCCATTCAAAGTCAAACACCCAGACTTCACCAACCTTGTCAGCTGCTTCGACGCCATCACTGACTGGCTACTATCCCAAAATCTCCGCATAAATTTCAAGAAAACTGAAGTTCTGTTCATCTCAAGGAACAAAACATTCTCCCCCCCCCCCATCTTCCCTAAAAGTAAGAGATGCTGAGCTTCCAAGTAAACTCACCATACGCTACCTTGGGATCACTCTGGACTAGCATCTTAACTTTAAGGAGCACATACGAAACACTACCAGGACCATATACAATAAAATCAGAACACTAAGGCATCTTAGACCCATGCTTCCCCCTAATGATTTCCGAACCATTTTTCAGGCCCTCATTCTACCACACTTCGACTATGCAAATGTAATCCTGTATGGTCTCCCCAAGAACACCATCAATGCACTGCAACTTCTGATGAACGCTGCGGCTCGCGTTCTCTGTGGTCTTGCCAGAACGGACCATATCACCCCGATACTTAAGGAACTCCACTGGCTGCCAATACACTGCAGGTTAACTTACAAAACTCTTCTCATTATATTCAAGATCAACAACAATCTAGCCCCCACGTCACTCAACGACCTCATCACCCTTACTCCGAAAAACAGAACAAGGAGGACAATTACAGACAACACTTTGATCATCCCTAAAGACTCCATTAAGTGCACCCAAACAGCCAGGAGAAGAGCCTTCACCTTCTACGACCCAAAATGCTGGAATGATCTCCCACCTGAAATAAGATCGATTAAAGACCTCATCCAGTTCCGGAAGGCAATCAAACATCACATTTTCCTGCTACACTTTGCACAAGCACCCACCCCGCCACCGATCATTCACCCACCAACCCTCACAGACTCTCCATATACTTCATAAACAAAGGGGTCTCAAGTAATTGTTGCCCCGCCTATAGTTTTATGACAACACTGGCCAAATTATAATCTTATGCTCTATCTTAATATGTATATAGTTACCCTGTTTATCCCAAGTTTTATTCCCTGTTATAATGTAAACACAAACTAGTCTTGACTAAATTGTGCAACCTTTGTTGAATGTAAACCGCACTGATAACAAATAGCGCGGTATATAAAAGATGTTAAATAAATAAAATAAAATGATTGTTGGTGATGAAAATGTCTTTGGCAAATAGCTGAGATAAATGTAAGCAAATACAACAACTACTAAATATATCAGGGGTATTCAAATACCTCAAAAATATAAATAATGCCCAGGAAATTAATCTTGTGCAGAGGAAAGAAAGTTCTAGAACAAAATGTAACAATAGGAGGCTGAAGCAATATTGAGCAAGTAATATAGGAAAAAGATCAACAGGCTTGAGCAGGAAGGTATCAGTCTATAAGCATCTTTAACTACATACGTACATATATGAATACTCAGGGGTGGAAGCAGGAGTAACAATCCAGTAGAAATTACTCAGAAAAGATCAGCAAAGACTGCTCCGGAAGATTGAAATGGATGCTGAAAAGTGCTGCATACTTTCAGGCGTAACATATGCTTCTACTTTGGGGTAATTTAGTCATTAACATGCCTATGGGTGTGCTCATAGGCACAGTTTCAGCAGAGCAAGGACGGAGCAAACACGTACATTACAAAATCTAATCTAATCACAAAAGCACCCTCAACAAGGCCCAGAAGATCACTGAATCAGAACCTTTTAGTCATACCCCTCCCCCCACCCCATCAAGACCAGAAGCTCTCAGCAAGCAAACAGAGCCTTCATCCTTTTTGCCCCAAGTTGGAAGACACTACTAGAACCCATCAGATCTGCACAGTCTATATAAGATCTGAAGAAACTGTTAAAAACACGTCTATTCATTGAGCACTTCGGACCGAGTGATATCACATAACTACATAAACCATGCCTTCATTCACAACTGCTGAAATCTGTAAACCCCAAATTTCTTAAATCAAAGTTTGTATCCCCATGAGTTCTATGTAATTAAAACTCATGCAAGTTTGTTATTGTTGTTCTATGTAAACCGCCTTGGCATAAAGGCGGTATAAAAATCTGCTAAATAAATGAATACTTTCATTTATAGTGTGGGCATTGACAAGAGCTCTAGGGCAGGTAGAAATGTCCACATCTAACTTAAGGTACAATTTCTGCCACTTAGGCTAGTATTTTATGGAGACAAGTGTCTTTATAATGAGGTGCCTCCCTATAAAATGACCCCCCCCCTCAAGTTTCACATAAAATACAAGTTGCCCGTGTCCTCATAAAGCTTTGGAATCTTGCACTGGCCTCGTAAACATCTTGAAAACCTGCAGGGCAGAGAAAGAAAGTTCTGTTGCGTGGGAATAATTTTAACAGTGGCAGCAGTGAAGATGCCATGTAATGTTCATGGACTGCTGAGGACGACTATTCCCTGATGCAGAAAGCTTGCTTGAGGGGTGGAGTCAAGCCAACAGACAGATGTTGGCTGAATGTATGCTGGACGTGTGTTGACTTGAGAAAGAAGGAGGGTATTCAGCGCAGGCGGCTAACTCTAGAAAAGCAGCTAGCCATGGCCACTGAACATAAGACCTGGAAATTCCATGCTGGAGCCATTTCCGGGTCAGCTGGATAGTGTGGAAGCTAACTGGGTAGGAGCGATATTCAGCCGCTGACTATATTTATTTTATTTATTTATTTATTTAATTGGATTTTTATACCGCCTTATCATACAATCAAAGCGGTTTAACAAAAGAGAAAATTAGTAATAGTGAAAAAATCTGTGATAATATATACATAGTTTGTAAATATATGATTAAATGTCTTGGGAAAAGGTGCACTATATATATTGTGAGCTATACTATAAAGTGAGCTATTGTACAATGTATATATAAATAATTGCTTTCTTAAAAATTAATTAGTTGATTGCATGACCGTAGTGCTCCGTAAACAAAACTGTTTTCAGTTGTTTTCTAAAGTCTTTGATGTCCTGAGCTGCTCTCAGATCATTAGGTAGGGAGTTCCAGATGGAAGTCACAGCAAACGAGAAAGCTCTCTCAGAGGTCTCCTTGCGTGTTTTTCTGATGTCATTTGAGGAGCTGATTCTATTTTCAGATACACTTCTCCTAGGTCTGTTGCTAATATCTGACCGGATAAGATACGTCAGACTTTTTGCAGAACATTGTTGCTTTATCTTGAAAATATAAATTACTGTTTTGTATTTAATACGAGATGATATTGGTAACCAATGAAGCTCCTTTAAGATAGGAGTTATATGCTCTTTACTTGATAGACCAAAAATTATACGAGCAGCGGTGTTTTGCGCTAACTGTAAAGGCTTCAGTGACTGCTTAGCTAGACCCAGATATATTGGATTGCAGAAGTCAAGTAATGGTGTAATTAGAGCATGACAAACATTGCGGAAGTGAACAGTTTCCAGAAGCGGCCTTAGTCTTCTGATGATTTTCATTCTATAATAAGCGCTTCTAATCGTCTTGTTTATGTGTGATCTGAGATTTAATTCCTTGTCTAGAGTAACTCCAAGATATTTCACTTCTGATTTAATAGGAATAATTGAATTATCTATCTTGATGACAGGTGGATGTGCAAAATTTTGGTTACGAGATACAAATAATGCCTCTGTCTTGCTAAAATTAATTTGCATATTGTTGGTTTTACACTATAGCTTCTGCGGCAAAGGTTAGGCCAGCCTTTCACTGCTTCTGGATAACTGGACAGTGGCTGAATATCACCGCAGCCCCCGCTGTGCCCCCGGAACACCCCGATGGTGGCTGGCTAGCACTGCGGAGTTCAGTGACGGTGCCCGCAGATTTTCAGCATTAGTGCCGCTGAACATCCCGATCGCCATGGTCGGCAGGTCTGCTAACCATGTTAATTGCTTTGAATATCCGGCCCTTAATCTTTAAGACAGTCGCTTAATGATTCCGAAGACTGGGCATTTTCAACTAGAAATTTATTTTTAAGGGACTGATGAATATATTTTGATGAGTTACACTTTGCAATCCCTGTGTACTTCCATGCAGATGGTCTTTTTATGAAAGATTTTTCATGTGCAGTATTGACTTTCATATTTTTGGGAGCATTTTTGTACATATAGGTTTATTATTGATATTTTATTAAGGCAACAATAAAGAAAAGACATTCAAGAAGTCCGATGATGTATTGCTTTTGGCAGAACTGTTCAATTCAATCATGTTATAGGTCTTTTACGTCATGCATTTGACCTATTTCATGTTTATATTTCATGTATATAGTTCATGTATATAGTTCAACCCCCCCTGTTATCCAAGTTTATACCCCTGTTCGATGTAAAACCAAACAGAAGTGTGTTTTGGTCATTTTGTTATACTGTGAACCGCGCTGATGCCGAATAGTGCGGTATATAAGCAACTGTAATAAATAAATAATAAATAAATATGAAGGACTTAGGCAAGATTTTCAAGTGCAAAGATGTATCTCTATATAGAAAGATTTGACTTCTCAATGATGTTACATGGATGCGAAAGTTGGACAGTGAAGATACGGAGAAATTTGATGGCTTTGAATTATTTATTTAGCTAGGTTTCTAGATCGCCTTTCAGAGTGTCAAGGCGGTTTACAAGAACATGCAACTAAACGAACGGTAACATATAAGAAACACTGGTGACAGCCTAATACAATATCATACAAGATGGGCAATTAACAGTGGTATCGGTGCCAATCTTAAGGAGGGCTAATGCCGGGAAATGAAGGAGGCTAGTAATTAAAGAGGGGGGAGGCTGGGGAAGGGGGGGAGGTTGGCACTGATTTCTTATTGCTACAGTTCTGGGTACATTATTCAGGTAGATGGTTGCTACAGTTCTGGGCATTTATGGTTCTGGCGACGAATACTGTGTATACCATGGACTACCCAACACATAAATCATTCAGTACTAGAGGAGATCAAATCTAAGCTTTCTTTAGAAGCTCCGATGTGAAAACTTCAACTTTCATACTTTGAACACATCATGCAAAGAGAGAGATAGAAACATAGAAACATGATAGCAGAAAAAGACCACATGGCCTATCTAGTCTGCTCTTTCCTATCAACTACAACAGTCCCCTTTTAACTTTTAGAGATCCTCTGTGTTTAGTCACATGCTTTGTTAAATTCAGATACTGTCCTCACGTCCATCACCTCCACTGGGAAACTATTCCACACATCTACCACTCTTTCCATAAATAAATATTACCGCATATTACTTCTGAGTCTATCCCCTTTCACCCTCATCCTATGTCCCCTTGTAGCAGAGCTTGCTTTCAATTGAAAGAGACCCTCCTGTGCATTTATGACATGGAGGTATTTAAATATCGCCCCTAACCTGCCTTTCCTCTAAAGTATACATATTAAGATCTTTAAGTCTGTCCTCATATGCTTTATAACAAAGACCGTTAACCATTTTAGTAGCCACCCTCTACATCTGACTCTAACCTGCTTATATCCTTTTGAAGGTGCAGTCTCCAGAACTACACACAATGCTCCAAATGAGGTCGAGATTTATACAGAGGCACAATCACCTCCTTTTTTCTGCTGGCCATACCTCTCCCTATGCACCCAAGCATCCTTCTGACTTTCACAGTTGCCCTTTCTACCTGTTTAGCTACCCCACTTCTTCCAGCAACAGAAGCGGCAACTGCACACATGGACTTCACCCAATGGATTGTATAAAAATCAAATTGACTACATCTGTGAAAGTCAACGATGGAAACGTTCCATAACATCAACAAAGACAAAACCTGGAGTTGACTGTGGTACAGATCATCAACTACTAGTATGCAAACTCAAGCTAAAGTTGAAAAACAGCAAACCACTCATGAATGCAGCAAAATATGACCTTGAGAATATACCACTGGAATTTAAAGACTGCCTGCAAAATCGATTTGCTGCTTTAGATACAAATGACAAAGCTCCAGAAGAGTTATGGGATGACATCAAGAAGGTTGTGTTGGAAGAAAGCGAGAAGTCTCTACAAAAGGTGAAAAAGCAAAAACAGCCAAATTGGATGATGGAAGAAACTCTGAAAATTGCCCAGAAACGCAGAGAAGCTAAAGCCAGAGGAGAAAGAAAGACAATAACAGAACTCAGAGATTTCCAATGTGCAGTAAGACAGGACAAGGAAAAGTACTACAACGATGCATGCAAGGAAATAGAAGCAGAAACTAGTAGAGGAAGAACAAGACTGGCATTCCTAAAGCTACGAGAGTTAAAGAAAAAGTTACAGCCTCAAATTGGAATGTTACAAGATGCTCAAGGTTCTATGTTGAATGATGCTGAGAAGATCAAGAAAAGGTGGAAGGAATATACAGAGTTTTTATATGATAAAGATCAAGTGGACCAACAGCCGTTGCAACCTATACCTTATGATCGGGAACCATTGGTGATGAAAGAAGAAGTTAAAACAGCATTGAAAGCCTTATCAAAGAACAAAGCACCAGGCACTGATAGCATTCCCATAGAAGTATTACAGCAATCTGATGCAGCTGTTACCGTACTTACAAGGCTCTGCCAAGAAATATGGAAGACAACATCATGGCCAACTGACTGGAAAAGATCTGTGTTTATACCAATACTAAAGAAAGGTGATCCAACTGACTCTGGAAATTATCGCACAATCGCTCTGATCCCACATGCCAGCATGATTCTACTGAAGATTATTCAAAAGAGACTACAACCATACCTGGAACAAGAACTACCTGAAGTGCAAGCAGGGTTCAGGAAAGGGCGAGGAACGAGAGACATCATTGCAGATGTGAGATGGATCCTTGAAAAGACTAAAGAATACCAAAAGGATATCTATTTGTGCTTTATCGACTATAGCAAGGCTTTTGACTGTGTAAACCATGAGAAACTCTGGGCCACATTAAGAAGCATGGGTATACCAGAATACCTGATCGTACTCTTGCACAATCTGTACATTGATCAAGAAGCAGCAGTTCGAACGGAACAAGGAGAAACAGAATGGTTTAAAATAAGCAAAGGTGTAAGACAAGGCTGTATACTTTCCCCGTACCTGTTTAATTTATATGCAGAACAATTCATCAGAGAAGCAGGATTGTATGAAGACAATAGAGGTGTGAAGATTGGTGGAAGACTCATCAACAACCTTTGCTATGCTGATGATACCACATTACTGGCTGAAAGTGAAGATGATCTGAAACATTTGCTTCTCACAATCAAAGAACATAGTCTCAAAATGGGCCTGCACCTTAATGTAAAGAAGACAAAGATCATGACAACTGGCATAATCAACAGGTTCATCGTTGAAGGAGAAGAAATTGAAATCGTGAACAACTTTAACCTACTTGGATCAACTATCAATAAAGAAGCAACAAGCAGTCAAGAAATCAGACGACGCATTGCTCTTGGCAGAATGGCTATGAAAGACCTAGATAAGATTCTCAAGAGCAGAGATGTCTCTCTCCATACAAAGATTCGACTTGTTCAAGCCATGGTATTTTCAATAACATCATATGGATGTGAAAGCTGGACACTGAAAAAGACAGACAGGAAGAAAACTGATGCCTTTGAATTATGGTGCTGGCGGCGAATACTGTGTATACCATGGACTGCCCGAAGAACAAACCAATCGGTACTAGAGGAGATCAAACCTAAGCTTTCTTTAGATGCTCAGATGACAAGACTTTGACTTTCATACTTTGGACACATCATGCGAAGAGAGAGATCATTAGAGTAGGACATCATGCTTGGCAAGATAGAAGGTCAGCGCAAAAGAGGAAGGCCAGCAATGAGATGGATCAATAAAATAACAGTGGCTACGGGTACCAGTCTGTCAACAATGAGCCGCCTGACTCAAGACCGAACACAATTTAGGATAGCTATCCAGAGGGTCGCCATGAGTCGACTCCGACTCGACGGCACTTAACAACAACAGCTACTTTAAGACTGTCAGATACAGACACAATTACGCCCAGGTCCCACTCCTCTTTTGTGGCTAGAAGTACTTCACCACCTACACTGTACCGCTCCTTTGGATTTTTGCAGCCCAAATGCATGACCTTGCATGTTTTAGCCTTAAATTTCAGCTGCCAAATTCTAGACCATTTTTCAAGCTTAGCTAGATCCCTCCTCATGTTATGTACTTCTTCAGATTGGTATCATCCAGAAACAAGCAACCTTACCCGACATCCCTTCTGAAATATCACTAACAAAGATGTTAAAAAGAATCGGACCAAGAACAAATCCCTGCAGCACACTACTGGTAACCTCCCTCTCCTCAGAGTAAGCTCCATTTACCTGTACTGTTTGTTGCCTCCCACTCAACCAATTTCTAACCCAACCAATAACTTTAGGATCCATCCCCAGCATGCTCAGTTTGTTTATAAGTTGCCTGTGAGGAACGGTGTCAAAGGCTTTACTGAAATCTAAATACACCACATCTAGGGCTCTTCCTCAGTCCAACTCCCTGGTCACACAGTCAAAGAAATCAATTAGATTTGTCTGACAAGACCTGCCTTTGGTGAATCCATGCTGTTTCAGATCCTGCAATCTATTGGACTCCAGAAAGACATCATATTTGGCAAGGTTGAAGGTCAACACAAAAGAGGAAGGCCAGCAATGAGATGGATAGATACAATAACAGCAGCTATGGGTGCCCTCTATCAACAATGAGCCGCCTGACTGAAGACTGAACATACAGTAGTTTAGGATAGGTATCCAGAGGATCGCCTTGAGTTGGCAGCAACTCGATGGCACTTAGCAACAACCTTCATAAAGTAGGCTCCAGAAGTAGCCTCAATGGTGCATAAATGTCCACACAGAAATTCACATCTGCTCCAGAAAAGGCATGCATGTGCATGTGTGTACTCTGCGTCCACAGCTCCTGCTCCCCTCTGCCCAGATTATATTCGCAAATATCGTTCTCCATGGCCTCCCTCAGTCAACGCTAGGACCTCTCCGCCTTGCAATGAATGCTGCAGCAAGGGTACTTGCAGGTACATCGAGAGCTGAACATATAACTCCAGTCATGATGGACCTCCACTGGCTTCCGCTTCAGGCTAGAATCCAGTACAAGTCCCTAGTGCTGACATTCAAAGCCCTAAGGAACCAGACCCATACGCCCATCAGCAAACTCATTCAAAGCCGGCCGATCAACAGGATCAGGAGATCTAACCAAGCAAACACTCTTGAGGTTCCCAAGATACTAACAAAGTGCACAAAGGCTACCGCCAACAGGGCCTTCTCCATATTTGCACCCATGGCCTGGAATGCCCTCCCTACTGAGCTCCGTGCCATCCCAGACGTATCGTCATTTAGAAAAGCCCTCAAACACCACCTCTTCCTAATCCATTACCCAGAACCCAACCCCAGAAAACAACCACCCATCTTCACACCCTACCCCACCCCACCCACAATCCAACACCATAAAGAGAACGATTAGCTCTACCACTATGTCCCCTCTCCTGTTTAACGGTATTGACCCCACATTTTACTGATTAAACCTCTTATAAAATTGTTGAAAATCGACCTATATTATGTAAATAAGCAGTTAGTATAACTCCATGTACAAATTTATACTATACTCTGTGAATAGTTACTCTGTAAATAGTTACCCCAGTTACCTCCAAGTTATTGTGTCCTTGTTCAATGTAAACTCAACTGTCATGTGACATTGCAGTATGTTTTTTTCAATTGTAAACCGCACTGATTTTAATAGTGCGGTATATAAGAAAAGTAAATAAATAAATAAATAAATTCCTGGAAACCCGTCTGCACAGATCACATGGAAACACACCTGCCAGGCCCTTCTCTGCATGTGAACTGAGTGCTCTGAAGTTAGCCTCAGAGAGCTATTAATATAGGTCTCTAGACCTACTTAACAACATAACAGATCCAACTACTCAACATCTGCAGAAGTATGAGATTGATTGAAGGAGTAAATGAGAATCCAGCAGCTGTAAACAATCAAGGGTTACTTCAGAAACCACAAGTAGATCAAAACGTGATACAAGGAAGGTTAAGGAGAGGTGAATTTAGACTTAAGGATGAGGATTGCTAATTGCAGCATAGGAGAGTGGACTATGGACAGCAATGGTGGGCTGGTCCTGACTTGCTGAGGAAGGTGGCGCAGTACAAACACGGAATCCTCAAATAGCCTCATAAAACTGCACATGCATGAGAGCTACCAAGAGCGAAGCATCCCAGAGGGAGATTTAAATGCCATATTACTTTGCATATGAAAAAAGCAGCATAAAATGAGATTTGCTTTTCTCTGGAGCCCCTGAAAGGATACAGACATAGTGGAGGCAATAGGGTAAATAGTGGACCCCTTCCACCCCCCGCGCAGCATCTCATCTCCCCCTCCGCTACCATGATCCCCACTGACTGGGCACTCACTAGCTCTGAGCCGGCAGGAAGTGGGCAGTCTAATACCAGCCAAGCCACGAATGCTGAAGTAGTAGTGCGGGGAATTATGGCGGCTCGCGGCTCCTCACCTTACCACACTTAGCACATTGCACTGACTGCTCAGAGTGACTTATTCTAATAGCAGCGCCGGTTGCATTTTTAGGTTATCTACAATAGATATGCAAAATAGCAATTTATTTTTATTTATTTAACAGGTTTTCTATACTGCCTTATCCTTCAATCAAGGCGGTTTTTACATTGCAACAATGAGACAGGGAAGGGGAATATGGCATAACTTATATACATTCTGTACATATGAGGGCGGAAGGCCCGGAAATGATTAGCTAGTGTGGGCTTAGGTGCAGCCTGGAGGGGCTACTACGCACACGGAAATGCTCTCAAAGTGTTCCGCTCCTCATACACTGCAGACCCGGGAGATGTAAATTTGTTTTATGCATGTTCATTATTGATATTCTGAAAAGCAGACCAAGTGCAGAGTCACAAGGGCAGTGTTGAGAAGCCTTGACCTTGTTCCTCTTTTTCACACCTCATCCTGATAGTCGCCCTCCATGCCACCTTCCCCTCACCTCTCCTGCACTGATGGGTACAAGCGTCAGGAGAAGAGCCCTTCCGCGGGGCCGTCTGGGACTTGACTTAATCCTTTTAACTATGCTGCATGGATGGGCGGTGGGGGGAGGGAAGAACATGAGACCCTGAATCCTGCCATCTGATCAGTATGGGAGGGTGACGAGGGAATTGTAAGTCTGTCGGCAACCAGCTGCAGCCGCCCAACCCAGTTTGCCCCTTGGTCTCCTGTGGAGATTCCATAGGGACCATCAAATCTCATGGTAAGGACTGGATTTTACACCTCTTTCCATAGGAGATGGAAGCCCTGAAATCAATGTATTACAGCCTTCTCCATTACCAGCATTAGCTTTTCAAGAAATAATCTTTCCTCACTGCTGGTAGAGTGGAAATACATTCACTGGGCTGTATAAAGAAGATATTAATGTGGGTTTCTAAACATTCCTCAGATTTAATTCTAGTTCACAGTATTTCAGGTGAAGGAAACCAGACTTTGGAAAGAGGATCTGAACAATTCTTGCTATGATATCACAGAGGAAAAGAAGAAAGGAAACAGGAAGCCCGTCCCCATCACAGGTAGCATCAACTCGCCTTACCTATTTCAGCTCTCAGCTTGTCAATATGTCTCCTGACACTGAGTCGAGACTCACTCTGACTATGATTCCAAACTTTCTTTCTACCTGTACCAGGTGTTCACTGTCTCTCTGCTCCTGACATTGAGCTGAGACTCTCTGACAGGATTCCAGGCTTTCTCTCTACCTGTACCAGGTGTCTCTATCTCTTTGCTCCTGACACTAAGCAGAGACTCTCTCTGACTACGATTCCAGGCTTTCTCCCTACCTGTACGAGGTGTCTCTATCTCTTTGCTCCTGACACTAAGCAGAGACTCTCTCTGACTATGATTCCAGGCTTTCTCTCTACCTGTACCAGGTGTCTCTGTCTCTTTGCTCCTGACACTAAGCCGAGACTCTCTCTGACTGAAATTTCAAGCTTTCTCTCTACCTGTACCAGGTGTCTCTGTCTCTTTGCTCCTGACACTAAGCCGAGACTCACTCTGACTATGATTCCAGACTTTCTCTCTACCTGTACCAGGTGTCTCTGTCTCTTTGCTCCTGACACTAAGCCGAGACTCTCTCTGACTGCAATATCAAGCTTTCTCCCTACCTGTACAAAGTATCTGTCTCTTTGCTCCTGACACTGAGTGAGACTCTCTCTGACTGTGATTTCAAGCTTTCTCCCTACCTGTACGAGGTATCTGTCTCTTTGCTCCTGACACTGAGCGAGACTCTCTCTGACTGATTTCAAGCTTTCTCCCTACCTGTACGAGGTATCTGTCTCTTTGCTCCTGACACTGAGCGAGACTCTCTCTGACTGATTTCAAGCTTTCTGCCTACCTGTACAAGGTATCACTGTCTCTTTGCTCCTGACACTGAGCGAGACTCTCTGACTGCGATTTCAAGCTTTCTCCCTACCTGTACGAGGTATCTGTCTCTTTGCTCCTGACACTGAGCGAGACTCTCTCTGACTACGATTCCAGGCTTTCTCTCTACCTGTACCAGGTGTCACTGTCTCTTTGCTCCTGACACTGAGCGAGACTCTCTCTGACTATGATTCCAGGCTTTCTCTCTACCTGTACCAGGTGTCACTGTCTCTTTGCTCCTGACACTGAGCGAGACTCTCTCTGACTATGATTCCAGGCTTTCTCTCTACCTGTACCAGGTGTCACTGTCTCTTTGCTCCTGACACTGAGCGAGACTCTCTCTGACTGCGATTCTTCCTGCTTACCTGTTTAGCTTGAAACAGCAGCAGGTGTAAATTTCATCTCTTCCTGATTCCTACCTAATCTCTCCCTCACCCTCCCTCCAAAGCTGGTCAGTTCAGTGCCCTGTTTCTGATTGGTGCAGTAATTAATAACCTTTTACCGGGGGAGGAACTCTTTCCTGTAATCACATCCTACTCCACAGGTGTGCTGTGTCTGAAGGTGAAAAGGTCTTCTGCATTCTCTGAGTTCAGATTAAAGGCTGCGCCACTCCCTGGGTTTTGCATTATGAAGAGTTTTTTTCTGGAGTTCGCCCTTTCTCTGTGTTTCTGGGACTCTCATTCTCGTTCTGACTTTCTTTAAAAGTCATTTTTCTGCAGTTCTTTCTGTGTAGCCGCTCCCTGGGATCCAAGACCCTTATCCACTCTCATTTTCTCCCATCTAGGCTGTTGCAACCTGCTCCTCGCTGGTCTCCCTCTGAATCACCTCTCTCCAAAACTCAGTTGCACAGTTTATCTTCCGCCAGTGTCACTGTGCTCATGTAACCCCTCTTCTCAAGTCACTTTATTGGTTCCCTATCGGTTTCCCCATCCAGTTCAAACTTCTCCTACTGACCTACATGTGCATTCACTCTGCAGCTCCTCGCTACCTTTCCTCTCTTATCTCACTCTGCACCCCTCCTTGGGAACTCCCTCCTCTGGCAGATCCCTTCTATCTGTGCCCTTCTCTGCCACTGTCAACTCCAGACTCTGTTTCCACCTTGTGCCGGTCTCCTGGAAGAGACTTCCTGAGTCAGCATGTCATGCTGCAGCTCTGGTCCTCTTCATATCCAGGATAAAAACCCAGCTCTTCGAGGCTGCTTTTGGATCCTGACCCCCTCATTCTCCTGTTTAATACGCAGGTGTGTTAATCATGTCCCTTAAATGAAATTGTCTAGTCCATTCTTAGTTTGTCTTGAATAGACTAAACTCTGTGGAGCAGTGATTATCTTGTGTGTGCTGTACAACGCTATACAAATGATAAGCAGAAGTAGTATTGGTACTTCTCCGTAGACTGGTGGGGCTAATACGTCCGCCCTCTCTGGTGGCGTCTTCCTACAAAACAAGCACATGCGGAGCCCTCCTCCTATTGGATGAAGACTTCCAGTGCCCTCCTCCTATTGGATGAAGACTTCCAGTGCCCTCCTCCTATTGGATAGAAGACTTCCAGTGCGCCTATTCTGCCGATTCTTTCTTCCTCCTTTCCCCACCCACAGGATTCAATTCTCCATTGACAAGCGCATGCGGAACCCTCTTCCTTGCAATTTCCTCACTGAGGGTTTTTATTATTTTCTGTTCTCAATTTGCCATATTCTCTTGTTTTTAAAATTAAAAACCCAAACTCCTGTTTGAGACCATGATCCATGTGGCTCCAAAGTCACTGATCTGGTAAGTCAAGCAACTCCCCCCTCCCATAGTCCTGCAGTTGCTTCATCCAGAAAGTGAGCAACATGCAGTCAGTTGTAAAACCCCACTGGTCCCAGTTCACGTTCCAGTTGGGGAATTAAAGGTGCAGACAGCTTTTGTTGCTCTATCAGAGACAGTTTCCTTTCTGAAGCTCCTCACAGGCTCCTGCTCTACACCATCAGCAGCAGCAGTACAGGCAGGCAAGCCGGCCCATTTGCCAAAACCATTGCCAAGAGGAAGAAAATCATCATCTATAGTATCTGATCCTCCACAACCTGCCCAGACACTTCCAAGCAAAACCAAGAGAAAAACACACACAGCCTTTTCACAAATCTGATAGGAAAATGGCAAGAAACACTTCCAGCCCATTAGCCCCCCTCTCCCCAAACATGCCGGCTCAAGTTCAACAGGCGGGAAACCCCGTTTCATTTTTGCACACGGCTATCCTGCAGTTATTCTGAAAGTTCATGCAGGACAACGCCGCTGTGCTTCAAACAGCCCCCACAGACATGCCGGCTCCCCGCCAACCGGTCACCCAGAGTACCACCACTCGAGCAGTTGCAGCATTCTTTGAGCTTAAATAGTGCCTCTGGATTCGGATTGGTCCCCAAACTCCTTCCACTCTCCAGATTGCTCCCCTAAGAGCTTAACCTAGTCCCAAGATTGGGAGGTGAACTAAGAAGAAAGTAATCAGGAACAGCAGCGGGATGAAGCACTTCCTGAAGCAATACATACAAAATATGTCTGGCCAAAGATTCTGCAAAAAATGTCCGTAGTCTTAGCTCACTCCTCAGTCTTAACCTCGGCTAACAAAAAGGTCTTTCAATACACCCTGCAGTATCCCAAAGAGACAACAGCACTGCCAATACTCGATTACTACTACTTAACATTTGTACAGCGCTATAAGGTGTACACAGCACTGTACATGTAAGAGCTGACAATCTACTCAAGACATACAACACAACAGACTGGAGATGAGGGGAAATGGTAAAGACACATAAGTGTGGTAAACAGGAGAATAAAGGAGTCAGGATCCAAAAGCAGTCCTGAAGAGATGTGTTTTTAGCCTACATTTGAATGTTTATGTTTATTATATTTGATATACCGCCTTTCAAACAATCAAGGCGGTTTACAATTAGTAATGAAAAAGTTGGCCACTGGCCCAGAAAAGGAAAGAAAATTACAATCTCAAAACAGGACAGCAAAAGATAAAGCCAAGGACGGACAAAAACACAACAGAGGGATAGAGAGGGATTATCAGGATAGACATAGATAGGTGGGGATTACAAAGCTAAACGAGACAGACAGAGGACAGCGCTACATAACGGACAAAGGACAATGACACAGATAAATAACATATGTGAAAATGGTCATCCCTTGTCTGAACACAAATTATTGCATTCATAGGAGCTCACATTGACAAGCCACGAGAAGGCCTGCCTCGCAGAAGAAAGGGTATCAGCAACCCAACAACTTGACTCATACATCAGCCATCATTGGAGATTCGCAACTCATCTTATGTTCAAACTCTTGGGTCACATGTCATAGAAACATAGAAACATGACGACAGAAAAAGACCACATGGCCTAACTAGTCTGTCCTTCCATATCAACCACTACAACAGTCCCCTTTTTTCCTTTAGAGATCCTCTGTGTTTGTCCCATGCTTCTTTGAATTCAGATACTGTCCTCATCTCTACCACCTCCACTGGGAGTGAGTGGCAGGGGGAGGTGGGAGGGGATGGGAGCAAGCAGGGGGAGGTGGGAGAGGATGGGAGTGAGCAGGGGGTAGTGGGAGATGATGGGAGCCTGCAGGCAGAGGTTGGAGGGGATGGCAGTGTGCAGGTGCAGTAGCATGGGAATGGGCGTGACCAGGGGGCTGATGGAGGGCTGGGGAGTGAGCAGGGGAGGGGAAGGGGGGGACCGGGTTTGAGCAGGGACAGGAGTGACAGGGAGGGGGTGGGAATGGGGAAGAGGGTGGGGAAGCGAGCGCCCCGTGTGCCAGGTGCCATGTCCTGGTGCTGCGCAGTGAGCCATAGGTTACCGATGCAGTATGCAGAATCCTGCAGCACACCACAGACATGGAGGGGACCGAGAACCAGGGCCTTGCTGTCCATGTGGGGTCCCTGGTGGAGCTCATCACACAGCACCTGCAGGGCATCCGTGGTGATCTCCAGGCCCTGTCCCAGGAGGTGCGCCAGCTCATAGAGGTCCTCACATTCCCACCTGGCCCCAGGGCTGTGGACATGGCACCCTGTAGACCACAATGGACATGTGGGTTGTGCAGCAGCCAGACAATTCTGTCTTGAGGCCGGTACAGCCACATGTGTATGGCAGGGGCAACCCTTGAGTGAAAATAAAGCATTGTTCATGCAACTTCTGGTCTCCTTGTCTATCCTTACTGTTGGCCCCAATGGGTGCCTCAATATGCAGGAGGTGTTGCCCCAGTTGTGTAGGCACAGGTAAACAGTGCAGCCCAATCATGTATGGTACACTTGAGTGTGCGGGGTGCGAGTGATACCTGCCAACACCAGTGCCCTCTGAGACCCCAGGGGGGCCTGGGCTGTTGAACTGTTGCAGCAGGGGGATAGAGGAAGGGGCAGAGGGGATATGGGTGCACCCTGGCACTGTATGGACTGTGGCATGTGCCAGGGCTGGACACTGTGCCTATGGGGCCTGCAAGTGCAGTATGTGTGTGGGTGGTGGGGGACAACATGATTATTTGGGTAGGGGATGTGGCCCTGATCTTGCAGGGATAGATGAGGGCATGCATGGGTTGGGGTGTGCCCCATATGGGGGCACATGGATGGCAGGTTGCAGGATAGGTATGGGCAGATGGGTGTGATGGCCATGGCAGGGGTGGGTTGGACAGCCCAGCAGATGGCAGCCATAGGAACAGTGCCAGGGTGAGTGGACAGTGGGGTGCACACATGGGACATGGCAGGACTAGGGCCATGTGTGTGTGGCATGTGTATTGGGTGCATACAGCACCCACCATCCCATGGTAAAGGGGATGGAAGGATACTCCTATGAAGAAAGGCTAAAAAGGTTAGGGCTCTTTAACCTGGAAAAGAGACGGCTGAGGGGAGATATGATAGAAGTCTATAAATTAATGAACGGAGTGGAACGGGTAAACGTAGATCGATTGTTTACCTTATCAGAATATAGAAAGACTAGGGGACATGCAATGAAGCTACAGGGTAAACTATTTAAGACTAATAAAAGAAAATATTTTTTCACTCAACGTGTAATCAAACTCTGGAATTTGTTACCGGAGGATGTAGTAAAGGCTGTTAGTGTAACTGGGTTTAAAAAAGGTTTGGACAAGTTCCTGGAGGAAAGGTCCATAAACTATTATTAAGAAGTGACCGAAGATATCAATGCTTGACCTAGTACAAGCATTGTAGAACTTGTGTCTCTTGGGGAAACTGCTAGGTACATATGACCTAGATTGGCCACTGTTGGAAACAGAATACTGGGCTTGATGGACCTTGGTCTGACCCAGTATGGCATATCTTATGTTCTTATGTTCTTATGCCACAGCATTCGGGCACCCCGAGGGCACAGGCTGGTGTGTGAGAGCTCGGGGGACTGGTCAGTGCCTGGCCCAGTGCACAGGGCCATGATGCAGAGGCATGTGTAGCACAGTCACATGTCACCTGTGCTGGTGAGTGCACACACCCATATCCTGGCAGGGCCATGTCATAAGTCTGCCTCCAACATCCTGTGGTGGCCATGTGGGTCAGTGCACCCAAGGCCCTGGACTGGTAACAGCCACCTGCCACAGATGCACTTGGCAAGCAACCCCTGCCTGCCCCCCCCCCTCCCATGCCCACCTGTCCCCCCGGAACCCCAACCACTCCAGTGGGGCATGCCTACCTCAAGTGAGGTGTGTCTGCAGGATGTCGTGCTGTGCTGTCACATCCCTCCAGTATTCTGCATTGGTGCCACATTGTCATCATCCTCTAGCTCAGCCTCTGCCACATCAGGCACAGGCTGCCTTTGGTGAAGGGCATAATTGTGCAGCATGCAGCAGGCTAGAAACATCCTGTAGATCTTAGGATGCTCATAGAGCAGATCATCACCAGACCAACCCAGGTATCAGAACCAGCTCTTCAGCAGGCCGAATGTCCGCTTGATGACAGAGCGTGTCCTCCAGTATGTGCCCTGTTGTGCCTCTGCTTCTCAGATGTGAGTTGTCTGATGAATGGTATCATTAGCCAGTGTCGAAGTGGGTAGCCTCTGTCACCTGCAGGGTTGGGGGGGAAGGTACAAACAGAGTCAATCCATATCAACTGGAGCAAGGTTCCATGCTCCCCCCCCCCCTAACATGGATGAGACCTTGGGTGGACGTTCTCCAGGTCTCCAAATAACTCAATGGGACCAAATTTGGTGGGAGAGCTAGAGGCAACTGACTGAGGTCACCATTGAGGTACTGCAGTTCCCGCAACATACAATGGCCACCTTGTTCAGGCACTGTGGCCCAACCAGACCCCTCAGGGGCCCGCTTCTTTGTGGGTTGGTACAATACTTGGTGCTATGTTCCTCTGCAAACGTGGGACCGAACACATGTATGCCCCCTCTTTGTATGGGTCTGCAAGACCACATAGTTCCCCGGCACCATTCATGCCATATGTTGCTGAACTATAGATATGAGGCCAGATCATGTAAGACTTCACTGGGATGTGGCACCAGGGGTTGGTATGTTGCAAATGCTTACCAGGCCCTGAATGGGTCTGGCTGGGATACACTGCTTGGATGATGTCGCTCTGTTATGTTGGCTGTACAACAGTAGCAGGGGTGGCACATGGATGGGCAGTGATCCTGGATGTACAGGACCAATGCAGAGGTCAGCCCTGTACATCAGGGGCCCCATATCTAGACATATCTAAGTCCCCCAGGGCAGAGGAGGATTTCAACACGGGACCCGGGGATGCAGGTGAGGGGGAGCAGCCAGATCAGTGGCCGGGCTATGGGGAACATAGAGCCAGGTCAGTGGCTGAGGATCATGGTTCCGGAATGGTGCCATGGTGATGGGGCACCATGGCACTGCAGCTGCATTCAGGGGCCTGGCTGAGGTAGCCGGATATGTGGCTGGGCATGCAGGCTGATCAGGGTCAGGGCATGGCCTGAACATCCAGGCTGGTAGACCTGAGTCTGGTCCTGCAGGCACATCTAGCCCCCATGGGGATGGAGTCAGGTGCTAGCGCTACATGCCTCGATTCTGCCCATCCCTCCAGGGTCAGGTCCTGCATGACAGTATTGGCCTCTATGGGACCTGTGTGTCTCTTATGAGAACTAGTAGGCACCTGTTGGCTGGGGTGGCCACTGTTGGAAACAGAATACTGGGTCCTTCAGGACCCTGGTCTGATCCAGTATGGCATTTCATATGTTTATATGTTCACACATCCCTGCCTACCCTGCTCAACATGCATGTGTGCCCTACACATGCCAGGCTACACATGACCATGCAGGGTGGTGTGCCCATGCTGTACATCCCACCCATTGGTGTTGCACATGCTGTGCTGATGTGCTCTAATTGACATGCCCACATGTCACAGATGTACAGCCCCCCATGCAGGCATACGGTGGTGGATGTGCAACTGGTGCCCCTGGCCATTGCTGTGTGTCCCACACCTATGCACATCTCCATGGTGGCTATGACTGCCCAGCATGCACATGGTAGCCCATGCCCCTGTGCTGCACAGTGGCCCAAATGCATGTGTGTATTCTTCTGTGCTGTCTCAACTTACCCAGCAGCCAGCCACCAGCAATAGCGCCACTCTCGAAAGCCTCATGTATTCCAGACTGGGCCAGGATGTAAGTATCATGAAAGGCTCCAGGGAAGCGTGCCATAACATCGGCAATCTCCATATCGGCATTGTAGATCAACTGCATATTCAGCGAGTGGTAGGCCTTCCAGTTCTGATATGTAGCCTTGTGATGGCATGGGGGACAGAGGGCCACATGTGTGCAGCCAATTGCATCCAGGATAGCTGAGAAGCTGGAAACCTTGTGAAACTACAGTATGACCCACTGCTGCTGGTGTGGGGCATATGGGAAGGATATGTGCTACGTACAGCATGCCACAAGGGTGTCCAGGACCCCGGTGATGCAGCACAATACAGCTGCCTGGCTATGGCCTGCTGCCATTGCCAGCACTGGCTGGAAGGATCCTGTTCTCAGGAAGGCAAAGGACGTGAGCACCCTCACATGGACAGGAACTATGTCCTGTCTGTGTCCACATGGTGCCAGGTGTACCTGCAGCTCTAGGCACAGGTCATGGGTGGCAGCAAGATCAAACCTGTAGCAGGTCACAAATGGCTCATCACCCAGGCCCAGGTACTGGCAGCGCAGCCTGGGAAAGCTGGGATATGGGTGTTGCTGTCGGGCCCTCCAGCGTTCATGCTCTGCACATATGAGCAGGGCTGTGGCAAGCCATGTGGATGTCTCCTCCCACTGCTTCACATGGTTGGATGAAACAGTGTCTCACACCTACGGGGAAGGCAACAGGTCAGGCCATGTTTAGTATACATGTGGAGGCCACTGCCCACAGTGCATGTCTGGCACATCTGGACACCCACATATCTGGATGGGCTGGTAATGCACCTGCCGCAGGTCCAGTGGGTTCTAGGTGATCCTGCAGGGGCAGGGTTGTGGCATTGAGGTGGACATCCAGGACTTGACATGGTACAGGTACCCCAGACATCCAGTCCCCTCACTGGCTTGCCCAGCCTGGCTCCTGCAGGGAGCCACAGCACCATGGCACCATGTTGCCTTGTTGCCATGGCACCAGGGCTACATGCAGGGGCAGGACTCTTTGGCAGGCCCCAGCCACCTGCATTTCCTGCAGCCTGACCCCCAATCAGACCTTGGAATCAGCCCTGTATGTCCATGGTCTTTGCAGCACCCCCATCATGTCCTCACCCACCTGTGGCCAACACATACCCACCCTCAACCACAGTTCTCCACACAGGCAGCTTCACCTGCAGGGGGCTCTGTTTCCCAATGGGACCATGGTGCCTGACATTGGGGGGTGAGCCTGCTAGCCATATGGCCTTTCACTATCTCCATGATTCTGTGTTTGTTAAATGGGGCAGCAGGTATGGTGCAGTGGCACCTTTGGCCTACATCTCCCATTGCCATCAGCTATGTGTGGCCTTTGTCACCCTCCTCCCTCTCATCTTCCCTCCATAGTGTTCCTTTTGGGATATCCCCTCTCCTGCAGTTCACACTCCTGCAGCACTGCCACAGTCCCTGATGGGTGCTATACACAAGTCTCCTAACAGATCCGTGTCTTAATCTACACAGGGTACCCTCACTGTAGTCCTGGGGGACACTGTCACACCATGTTGACATGGCCTCTAACAGACATTGTACATCAGGCACATGTAGCACCTACCTATGTGTGGAAACTGAATTGTGGAATCCTCAGGTGTGCGTCTCCAGGTCAGGAATTTGCCTCGGTGATGTCCTGCACCATCACCAATGGATCCAACCATTGAAAGGGTGCAGGCCCAGCTGTGGATGCATTTTATGCCTGCTGGGCACGCTTACGCATTCATGCATGTACAAATGTGGCCCATATTCCTTGCATTTGTATATAAAATGCGTCCATGTATGCACAAACATGGCCTGTATTCTGTGCATCTGTACATCTATGCCTATACACGTCCACCCATCATAAAATGTACATCATGTCCACGGACATGCCCCCGTGGTTTAGACATGTTCCTGAGTTGCTGATTCCGTGTTTGAGAGATTTTCCTGTATGACTGTGCATTTAGCAATGGCCCCCAAGGTCTCAGCAAGGAAACACAACTTCAATGATGGCGAACTGATCCTCCTCATTGAGGCAGAACCTAGTGACTTTTCTGCCCTGATGGGCACAGAGGAGGGTAAGCTGAGTGCCTATGAGAGGCAGTGGCAGTGGCTGGCCATCTGTTGCAAGCTTAATGGCATGCACCTCAAGAACCATGAGATAGAGGATCTGAAGCGGAAGTGGTGACAGGTGTGTCAGGACACTTCTGCAAAGGCACACAGTGAGGGTCCAGATGGTCAGGGGCCATGGCAAACTGACCTGGAGAGGTGGGTCCTGGCATTAGTTGACTTTGCTACATTGGAGGTCATCAGTGACCTGGGCACCACAAGGATGGTAGAGGACAGGCTACGTGCATGATCTGTCTTCCACCTCCTATATGGCTTCTGTCTGCACCCTGCATCTCTGGTTTTGGGACACCCCCTCACCTCCCACCACACCTTTCACATGTCCCCCCTTGGGGTGGGCGTTGGGTATGCATGGCCATGTCGCACTGTCACCTTTCCCTCTGCTGCCTCAGTTTGGGCTCTGTGGTTCAGGTCTGCACTGTGGTGCGGTGTCTCAGTTTCTGCTGTGCCAACACATCTGCACTGCTGTGTCTCCGGATCCTTCAACCTACACCTCTGCACAGGTCTGTGTGCACACTGAATGCATGCATCCATAATGGTTTGCTCAATCATACTTCTCTCAACAGGTGCCGATGCCATTACAGGACTCAGCACTGCTCTCTTGCCAGCCATGCCACCAGCCGCTCCATCACTGCCCCAGTCACCTGCACAGACTGCAACCTCTGTTGCACCAGTAGAAGCAGACAGATCGCATCCGGACAGCCCTAGTGACATGGCCACAGGGCTTGCTGATGCAAAATGGGAGGGGGAAACCACATCAGAGGATGGGGAGGGCCAAGATCCACCATCACCAGAGCCACCGGGGCAACAGGGAGGGGCCATGCACAGGAAGCGGCCATGGCAACACACAACTATGCTGTTGGTGCAGTGCACTCAGTGCCTACTCACATTCAATGAGGCTCATGCACAGCACATGCACATGAAGCTGGAGCTTCTTCACCAGGATGTCTCACTTCAGGAGCATCAGCTGGCCCTCCAGGAGCAGCAGCTGGCTGCAATATCCAAGCTTGATGCCTCCATACGCCACCTTAGAATGAACATTCAGACTCTTGTCAGCCAGCTGGGCAGGCCTCAGGGTGCACCTGAACCCATCTCCACCCCTGGGCTACCATCTGCAGCCATTAGGCCTGTGTCACCATCTCCGCCATGGTCCACTGCTTCTCTGGAACCTGCACATGCTCCTGTGCTTACTGCCATGCCTTCCACCAGCAGGGTGTCCACACATGCCACTACATGGGTGGCATCAGCTGGGGGGGTGCATTGCTGGGGGGCAGTCCAACATCCTGGGTCCCATGCCTCAGGATGAGGGGCCACTTATGGTGTTCCCCCCTTTCCATGAGACTCAGGGAGGGCAAAGTAGGGACACCAACAGTAGAGGCTCATCCTTGGAGGGCACATCTCCCTCCCCTCCAGCACATATCCCAGTGCTGGGGACCAGCAGGGTGGCCTCAAAGTGGGGGAGGTCAAGGGGGCAGGCAAAGGTACATGGGGGACAGCACTAGTCCTGGCCCAATGTCCGGATGGGTGTGCTTTCTCTGGGCTTCTGTGGGTGGGGTTTGTGGGGGGTAGGGTGGTGTGCCGTGGGCTGTGTTGGGTCACATGGGTGTCTGGTGTGGGCAGTATTGTGTTGTCAGGTGTCACATGGGTGGGGGGTCATGTGCAGGGTGGCATGGTTTGTGCAGGCCTGTGTTGGTGATGTATCTCCACTGTCTGCACTTCAAAACACAGTTTGGTTCATCATCTCCCTATCTCCATGTCTCCTTCTGCCGCATTCACCAGGGACATTCTCATTCGTGTCTGTTGCCATGGTGCATGTGCCTTGCCTGTGTGCTGGTCTGCTTTTGTCTATTTCCTGCCCTTATTCCATGTTTCTGTTGGTGTAATTTACACATCTAGACTCATCAACAACCTTCGCTATGCTGATGATACCACATTACTGGCTGAAAGTAAAGATGATCTGAAACATTTGCTTCTCACAATCAAAGAACATAGTCTCAAAATGGGCCTGCACCTTAATGTAAAGAAGACAAAGATCATGACAACTGGCATAATCAACAGGTTCATCGTTGAAGGAGAAGAAATTGAAATCGTGAACAACTTTAACCTACTTGGATCAACTATCAATAAAGAAGCAACAAGCAGTCAAGAAATCAGACGACGCATTGCTCTTGGCAGAATGGCTATGAAAGACCTAGATAAGATTCTCAAGAGCAGAGATGTCTCTCTCCATACAAAGATTCGACTTGTTCAAGCCATGGTATTTTCAATAACATCATATGGATGTGAAAGCTGGACAGTGAAAAAGACAGACAGGAAGAAAATTGATGCCTTTGAATTATGGTGCTGGCGGCGAATAATGTGTATACCATGGACTGCCCGAAGAACAAACCAGTCGGTACTAGAAGAGATCAAACCTAAGCTTTCTTTAGAAGCTCAGATGACAAGACTTCGACTTTCATACTTCGGACACATCATGCGAAGAGAGAGATCATTAGAGAAAGACATCATGCTTGGCAAGATAGAAGGTCAACGCAAAAGAGGAAGGCCAGCAATGAGATGGATTGCTACAATAACAGCAGCTACGGGTACCAGTCTGTCAACAATGAGCCGCCTGACTGAAGACCGAACACAATTTAGGATAGCTATCCAGAGGGTCGCCATGAGTCGACGGCACTTAACAACAACAACAGGCTCTGGTGGCTGCACATATATGGAATAGTACTTGGACATCAATACCAACAGCCCAATTCAGAAAGGCACTAAAACACCACCTTTTTCTCCTATTTATTTATTTATTTATTTATTTATTTATTTAGACAGTTTTGTATACCGCCTTATCCTTCAATCAAAGCGGTCACAACACAATTGGGGGATACATTTAACACGCGGGGATATGAGACACATACACTAATACTTACAGGGAACATGGGCAATGGAGGGTTAAGTGGCTTGCCCAAGACCACAAGGAGCATCTGTGGGACTAGAAACCCCAGTCCTTCCAGCCCAAGGTTGCTGTCCTCTAGTGGGATTTGAACCCCTGACCTTCCGGCCTGAAGTACCGTGCCCCAACCACTAGGCTACTCCTCCCTCTCGCTACAACAGCTCAGTGACATCCTGCTCATATATTTACCCCAGTTCAATTACCCATACATGGGTAATTGAACACATGTATGGATAATTGAACCCATGTAGTTACCCCTAAGTTACATTACCCGTTCAATGTAAGTACAAAGCAAGCTCCCCCTGCTCTGTACAAAAATGTTACTTGTAAACCGCACTGATTTTAAAGAGCGCGGTATAGAAAAGTGTTAAATAAATAAAATAAATAAATCATACTTGACAAAGTTTGAAGGTCAATGCAAAAGAGGAAAGTCAGCAATGCGATGGATTAATACAATTACAACAGCAATGCATGTCACTCTATCAGCAATTAGCCGCCTGACTGAAGAGTGAACACAAACATTTAGGACAACTATCCATAGAATGGAGGAGTAACCTAGTGGGTAGAGCACTGGCTTAGTAACCAAAAGGCCAGGATTCAATTCCCATAGTACTCCTTGTGGCCTTGGGCAAGTCACTTGACCCTCCATTGCCTTGGAAGAAAGGCAGGAATTGTTCTGAGGATGAGGATTTTAAACAGCAAGCGAGGAATCTGAAGATTAATTTCGCGCAGCGGGGATACCCAGCGGATGTGATTAAGACAGCATATACTCGAGCTCGTTACAGTTATAGAGACCAGCTTCTCTCTCCTCGTGAGCAATCCACCTGCCAGGATGATTCATGGGTGAATCTGATAACAAAGTATTCGGTGTTCAGTGGTTCCCTTAAGAAAATTCTTTAGCGACATTCTAATGTACTTTAAAGTATTCCTGGATTGGAGGGCAAGACAGTACGCTGCGTCTGGCAACGTCATAGGAATCTCAAAGAGTTATTGAGTCCGGCAGTGCTGAGACCAGTTCTTCCGATTAATCTTGGTGTTGAGAAAGGACACACTAAATGTGGTGAGTGCAATATTTGTGCCATTACAGCGGAGCTATCACATTTTACTTATCATGGTAAAGAATATGATCTTAGGACATCCACTAATTGTGGTTCCAGTTACATGGTTTATGCTCTTCGCTGTCCTTGCTTGCTGCTATACATTGGCAAGACCATGCGACCCTTGCGGGTACGTATCAATGAGCATCGCAGCAGGCTAAGATGTCAACGTACAGAGGCACCGATAGTATCTCATTGTATGGACTTTTCACATGATTTTGAGCAATTGCAGGTTTTTTGCATTGATCAAGTACTGCAAGGGTCTGTTAATCAATCACGAGAACAAAATCTACTTTATGTGGAGCAGCGGTGGATTTATTCTCTGGGAACAATCTATCCAGGAGGACTTAATGCCCAGATAGACTGGGCTGTATGTCTTTGAAGTTCATCTGCTGTTTATGTTTTTTTATGAATGGTGGTAATCTGTAGGAGAACCCGGATGTCATTTACTTTTTCTTTTCCTCCTTTTTTTGTTATTTTTGTGCAATTGACAAGTCTGCCTTTAAATAGGAGCGTGAGTGGAGGAACGCGCATGCGCGGCGTTTTTTCATTGAGAGGAACCTGGACGAGTATGGTGAATGGTAGGAGTGAGTTCTTTCTGTTGCAATGTCAATTTGGTATCGGTAAAAATTGACTAAGATTTTTTTTGTTCATTTTAGAGGAGCAGAAAAACTATCTAAGGAAGCATACATTTGAGCCGCACGATCTGGCACAGTGTGAAAATTGAATCCCCCGTAGAAACCGCTCGCGCGGTGAAACGCCTAAGCGCGCAGGATCAGCGTCGGGATTGAAGCTAAGTTCACTCGTATTGAATCTATTGCAGCCAGTATAATAGAATATTTTCTTCAGTTCACCAATGTTTACATGAACAGAGAAGTCATGTTACCTTTTCACTAAAGGGGAACTTGCAGCCTGATGGAGCATAAAAAATTGACTTTTTTGTGTTAGTATGAATGGCACGTTACAATTTTACTGAAGAGTATTCTTTTTTGTGTATGAAACGACATCACAGAATTAATTGAGCTTATTGAAAGCGGATTTTATGCTTTGCGATTATAGAGTGAGGGGGAACGGAAGGGTCCTTGATGCAAAGTATGGGGGTTGGTTAACCACAGCAAAGGTTTATCTTCTGGGTTCCACCCTCTTAAGTCTGAGACCTGTTCCCTGCTAATGATAATAAAAAAAGTATTTTTGTATTGTGTTGATTGGAGCAATTTTTTGTATAGTTTGGAAGAAAGACCTGGCAATCTACTTCTGGTTACACTACCAAGAAAACCCAGGAGCTGCTGGGTCACCAAGAATCAGCATTAACTCAAAGCATACATTGTATAGCATTTTGCATCTATAGGTTTGCCATTAGTCTGCACCAACTTGACAGCACTTAATTTATTTATTTGTTTATTTATTTATTATTTATTTACATTTCTTATATACCGCACTATTTGCCATCAGCGCGGTTTACATGGAACAGAAACATCCGACAACTTACATATGTCTGGTCATTACATTGAACAGGAAATGGAACTTGGAGAACAGGGTAAACTATATACATAGGAAGTGTAATGGGATAGGACACTGTTTGGTGTTTTAATAACTACAACAGGTGCCTGACTGTCTTTATAAAATATCCTAAAAATAGGCCTTTGGGATGCACCCTAAAGAGACTAACTGGTAAGAAACTGGTTGAGTGGGAGGCAACAGAGGGTACTAGTAAATGGAGTTCACTCTGCAGATAGGGGCACTACCATTGGAGTGACGCAGGATTTGGTCCTTGGACCCATTATTTTGAATATGTTTGTATTATGAGAGGGCTTCAGGCAAGATTTGCCTCTTTGCGGATTATACCAAAATCTGCAATAGGATAGATGCCCTAGAAGATGTAAATAACATGAGGAGGAATCTAGAGAAGCTTTAAGAATGGTCAAGAATTTGGCAGTAAGATTTAATGCTGAAAAATGCAAGGTCATGTAGTTGGGATGCAAAAACTCAATGGAGCAATACAGTACAGAGGATGAAGTACTTCAGTGCATGAAGGAGTGGTGAGATCAGGAGGGTGATCATAGTGGATAATCTTAAATTGGGCAAACAGGTAGAAAAGATGATGGCAAAAGCCAGAAGGATTCTTGTGTGCATAGGGAAAGAAATTGCGAACAGGAAAGAGAGGTGATAGTGCCTTTGAACATGTCTCTAGTGAGACCTCATTTGGAGTACTGTGTATGAATCTGGAGACCACACCTTCAGAAGGATGTAAACAGGATGGAGTTTGTTTAGTGGGTGGCTACTAAAAGTCAGTGGTCTTCGTCATAAGGCATTTGGGGACAGGCTTAAAAATCTCAATACGAATACTTTGGAAGAAAGGTGAGAGAAGGGTGATATGATAGAAATATTTAAATACCTCCATGGTATAAATGACCAGAGGTGGCCCTCTTCCAGCTGAAAGAAAGCTCTGGACAAGGAGGTCATAGTATGAAGGTGAAAGGGGATAGACTCGGGAGTAATCTGAGGAAATATTTCTTTATGGAAAGGGTGCTGGGTGCGTGGAGATGAGAACTGTATCTGAATTCAAGAAAGCATGGGACAAGTACAGAGGATCTCTCCTTGGGATCTCCACTCTTCTGGCAAATTGCTTCTATCTGTGCCCTTGTCTTCTATTGCTAACTCCGGACTGCTCCTTTCATCTTGCTGCTCCTTATACCTGGAACAAACTACTTGAGTCTATACATCAGGTGCCTTCTCTGACCCTTTTCAAATCCAGGCTGAAAACTCACCTCTTCACTGCCGCTTTTGGATCTTGACTCACCTGATCTTCTTTGTGTTTCCTTACCATTCCCCCTAGATGTATCCTATGTCTACAGCTACTGTATTGTCTGTCCTGACTAGATTGTAAGCTCTGATGAGCAGGGACCGTGTTTTACATGTGTTTGTGCATCGCTGTGTACATCTTGTAGCACTATATAAATGTTCAGTAGTAGTAGTGGTAGTAGTAATGTAGAGGTTAATAGTTCTTGAGGATGGGCAGACTGGATAGACCATATGGTCTTTATCTGCTGTTTTCTTTTTCTTCCTGTGCTAGTAACCTTGGAATTTTCCAACTATTTTTAATGACATTTGCTAAAGACTTGCTGGCGTCGATCGTAGAGGCAATCAGAATGAGAGACATGAAGAGCAGCAGAAAGACCTCACAGCACTTAATTGGTTTTGAAGATTAGTTATATTTTCTGCAGCAGCTGACAGAGGCACTTCTGCTTCTCTCATGTTTATGGTACAATTTCTTTCATCTTCAATCCCTTATAATGTCCTTTTGTATTTTTATTTTTTTTTGTGTGTCTGAGATATACTATAACTATAACAATAAAAATAATTGAACTGGACAAGTGGCATGAAGACACTAGGGCACCAAAAGATGGGTTAACAGGTGCTAACAGTGACATGAAGACCTCAAGCAGCTGAAAGACAAAGTGGTCGCAGGAGCACAACAGCACCAAGATTGACTTGAAGACCCAGGTCAGACTTATCTGGCCATGCGGAAAAGACGCACCATGAAGGCTAGATTAGGCTCAAGGTTTTGTGGGAAATAAGCTTGTGGAAAGGGCCTGAAGGAGTATCCCAGTGTCTCACTGACAGAAACATTGCATGAAAAGATTTAGAGGTCTTACTTTGGAAAGAAGTTAGGATGCAGCCTAAAGTTTCCTCTGTACTGTTCTCTGTCACAAAGGAGCTACTATAGAAACATAGAAACACAGAAATATGATGACAGAAAAAGACCACATGGCCTATCTAGTCTGTCCTTCCATAACAACAACTACAACAGTACCCTTTTCACCTTTAGAGATCCTCTGTGTTTGTCCCATGCTTTTTTGAATTCAGATACTGTCCTCATCTCTACCACCTCCACTGGGAGACTATTCCACGGATCCACCACTCTTTCCGTAAAGAACTATTTCCGCATATCACTCCTGAATCTATCCCCTTTCACCCTCATCCCATGTCCCCTCATAGCAGAACTTGCTTTCAATTGAAAGAGGCTCTCTCCCTGAACATTTATGCCACGGAGGTATTTAAACATCTCAATCATATCACCTCTATCCTGCCTTTCCACTAAGGTGTACATATTAAGATCCTTCAGTCTGTCCTCATATGCTTTATAATGAAGACCACTAATCATTTTAGTAGCCACCCTCTACACTGACTACATCCTGTTCACATCCTTTTGAAGGTGCGGTCTCCAGAATTGCACACTATACTCCAAATGAGGTCGCACCAAAGACTTATACAGAGGCATTATCACCTCCTTTTTTCTGCTAGCCATTCCTCTCCGTATGCACCCAAGCATCCTTCTAGCTTTTGCCGTCGCCTTTTCTACCTGTTTAGCTACTTTAAGATCATCAGACACAACCACGCCTAGGTCCCGCTCTTCTTTAGTGGACAATAGTACTTCACCCCCTATACTATATTGCTCCCTTGGATTGCTGCAGCCCAAATGCATGACCTTACATTTTTTAACATTAAATCCCAGCTGCCAAATTCTAGACCATTCTTCAAGCTTAGCTAGATCCCTCCTCATGTTATCTACCCCTTTCTGGGTGTCTTCTCTATTGCAGATTTTGGTATCATCCGCAAAGAGTCAAACCTTACCTGAAAGCCCTTCCGCTATATCACTAACAAAGATGTTAAAAAGAATCGGACCAAGGACAGATCCCTGGGGCACACCACTGATAACATCCTTCTCCTCAGAGTGCGCTCCATTTACTTGTACTCTTTGTCGCCTCCCACCCAACCAATTTCTAACCCAAGCAGTAACTTTAGGGTCCATCCCTAGGGTGCTCAGTTTGTTTATAAGTCGCCTGTGAGGAACAGTGTCAAAGGATTTACTGAAATCTAAATACACCACATCTAGGGCTCTCCCTCGGTCCAACTCCCTGGTCATCCAGTCAAAGAAATCAATCAGATTTGTCTGACAAGACCTGCCTCTGGTGAATCCATGCTGCCTTGGATCCTGTAATCCGCTGGACTCTAGAAACCTCACTATTTTCTCTTTCAGCAGGGTTTCCAATAATTTACTCACCACCAAAGTTAAACTAACCAGCCTGTAGCTTTCAACCACATCCTTACCTCCGCTTTTGTGTAAAGGCACCACATGAGCCTCTCTCCAGTCCTTTGGCACCACTCCCGACTCCAACGAGGCATTGAAAAGGTCAGTCAGTGGAGCTGCTAGAATGTCCCCAAGTTCCCTCAGTATTCTCGGGTACATCCCATCTGGTCCCATCGATTTGTCTACTTTAAGTTGAGAGAGTTTCTCACGAACATAGTCTTTTGAAAATTGTTCAAGATGTCCTTTGCTTCTGTTCCTATTTGTGGGTGTTTTCTGAGGTCCTGCTCCTGGTTCTTCATCTGTGAACACAGAACAAAAATATTTGTTAAGCAATTCCGCTTTATCCTTATCAGCTTCTACATATTCCTCCCCTGCACCGTTGAGTCTGACAATACCACTTTTGCCCTTCCTCTTCTCACTAATATATCTGAAAAATGTCTTATCCCCCCATTTTATTGCATTGGCTATTTCCTCCTCCTTTTGAATCTTTGCCTTTTTGACTACTTTGCTAGCTTCTCTAAGTTTTTCCAAATACAGATGCCTGTCTTCCTCTCTCTGTGATCTCTTGTATTTCATGAAGGCCTCCCTCTTTTTCTTTACTTTTTCAGCTACTTCTTTCGAAAACCATAGCGGTCTCCTTTTCCTTTTACCTTTATTTACCATTTTAACAAAAAGGTTGGTTGCCCTTAAATATCCCCTTTCAGTTTTTCCCACTGTTTTTCTACATCCCTCAGCTGTTCCCATCCAACTAACGACTCCCTGAGGTATTGGCCCATCTTCGCAAAGTTAGTCTTCCTAAAGTCTACGATCCTCGCCTTTGAATGGATTCTAACAGCCCTAGTCATAATACTGAACCACACCATCTGGTGATCACTGGATGTAAAATGATCTCGCACTACAACATCAGAAACACTTTCACCATTGGTAAGCACCAAGTCTAGTATGGCCCCTTCACGTGTGGGGTCTGTTACCAATTGCCTGAATAGTTCTCCCTGTAGAGTATCCAGGATCTCCTTACTTCTAGATGATACTGCAGCAGGAATGTGCCAATCAACATCTGGCATACTGAAATCTCCTATCAGTAGCACTTCCCCTTTCCTAGCAATGCTGCGCATGTCTTCAATTAACTCTCTGTCCACCTCTTCCTCTTGTGAGGGAGGTCTGTATATCACACCATTGTAAATAGATTTCTCTTTCCCTCTTTCTAGTTTAAATCACAATGCCTCCCCCTGGGCCGGATTTACCTTGAGTGAGGCCCTATGCCAACAAAAATTGTGGGCCCCCAGCAGGGGCGGCCCAAGGGGGGTGCGGGGCCTCATTTGCATAAGGGGCCTCATTTGCATAAATATTTGCATAATGTTACCATATACTAACTTTTAGTAAACATGCCTCTTAATGAGTGTATGGATAAAGAAAGACAAAGATTTCTACATTACTATAATCCAGTGCCAACTGCCAGACACATTAGGAACTACTACAAACACTGCCCATTTAGAACCCATAGCAAACCCGCCGTATCCTAACAGCACTACCAGGACTCACAAAGCACCATACTCTACCAATCAAAAGGCAACACTGCAAATATTAAACCAATACATTTCAGAGAACAACAATACATGACCTACTGGGGAAAGAGAACAAGTGGCACTGTCAAATAGGAATTATATAAACAGAACACCTCAGCTCAGTTACACATGCACAACATAGACCGTCACCAAACAAGGAATCACAATTTAGAAACAGGAAGACAATAATTAAACTGGGAATCCCAAAAGCCAAACTTGGAATGTACAACACTGTAGAAATAAAACTATACATTAAATTTGCTTTTGTACTAAACAAAGCGCAGACGTTAATGATGCACATTTACCAGAGCTGACATATTCCAATTAATAAATTCAAAATAAAGAGATATTTTTCTACCTTTTGTGCATTTTTTTCAGCTGCAATTGCTCCAGCCACTTTCTTCTGGTTTCTTCGTAGTCTTCTGCTAACTCTCCATCGTCTGCTGTCCATTTGTCCTTTCTTCTCTTCTAGTTTTCTTCCATTCTCTCTCTACATCTGCTTTAACATAGTAATCTTTCTCCTTTTGCTCTTTCCTCATTCCTATTTCATCCACTCAAATTTTACCCCTCCATCCTCAATCCCCACTTACTCTCCCAATACCCGGCCAATTGTAGATTTTTTATCCCTCCCACACAAAATATTTTTCCCTTCTCCATTTTACTCTTCCAGCCCCATCCCATTCTAATCCTCCCCCAACATCAGCTCCCTTCTAGTTCCAGCCTCACCCAGCATCCATTCCCTTCTAGTTCCTGCATCAGCCCATTTCCAGTCCTAGCCACCCATCAGCCCATTTCCAGTCCTAGCAACCCCCCAACCCAATACCAGTCCTAGCCCCCCCATCAACCCACTTACAGTCCTAACCCCCCATCACCCCATTTTCAGTTTAAGCCCCCCCTATAACCCATTACCAGTCCTAACCCCCCATCAGCCAACTTCCAGTCCTATCAACCCATTTCCAGTCAGCCCCCCATAGCCCATTGCCAGTCCTAACCCCCCCCCCCCCCATCAGCCCACAGCCCATTACCAGTTCTAACCCCCCTTTAGCACAGGCCTTACAGACGTCTGAAACTGAAACGGAACTTTTCTTGGCCCCACAAATGAAACACTGAGGTCTTGATGGCATAACCCCCTGGAGAAGGCCCTGTCCTGTCCACCTGCTCACCTACACGCTTGCACTCTAAAATCCTTCCTTCGCTTTTTTTTTTTTTTTCAAACACGCACCTCACAACTTCAGCTGAGCTCTAAACAGACAAAAAGAAAATTATCCCACAGGCTTGCACTCTAGCGCCCTGAAAACCGCTGCTTTGCCCAGCCGGGAAGCCCGCCGCTTGCCTGAGCTTCCCGCCCTGACGCCACGTGGCCGGGCCTGCTCTGCAGAGTGCAGCGTGCGCTGCTCGCGCTGCCTGTCCGACGTTCGCCCGCCCTCTTACCTCTGCCGAGTCTACAACCCGGAATGAGCGGGCCTCCGCTGTCTTCTCTCTGGAGATGAAGTCAGGCCACGTCTGGTGCTCCACGTGGAGGTCCATGCTGGGGACCTCCGCGGCCAGTCAGAGACGCTCTCGCAGGCAATTCCTCTGCCGTGCGCCTGGCTGTACTTTTCCTCCTCCCCCAGTTCAGCTCTCCCGTTGCTGACAGAGAGCGGACCCGGTGCTATCAGTACACACTGCGCCGGCAGGGAGGGAGGCAGGGAGGGGATTCAGCCGGGCGCAGGGAGGGGATTCAGCCTGTAGCAGTAGGGAGCCCCGCGGGACAATCCATGCTGCCGTGGCGGCAGCCAGCGTTTTTTTTTTTAAATTTAATTTTAAAAAGGCTATTTTTGTGGGCCCTTGTCAGCTGTGGGCCCTACGCCACGGCGTAGGTGGCGTATAGGTAAATCCGGCCCTGGCCTCCCCTCTCCCTTTTAAGCTCTGTAATTCCAAAGCTTTAATAGTAGTTTTTACATATAGTGCCACTCCTAAAATGATTAATGGGCTTCATTATAAAGCATATGAGGACAGACTTAAGGATCTTATGATCACTATTGCCAAGTGGCCCCAACACCCTTATCTCTTGCACTAGATTTGGTGTTCCAGTAAGGACTAGGTCTAATATGGCTTCCCCTCTGTTCGGTTCATGAACCAGCTGCTCCAAGAAGCAGTCATTTATTTCATCTAGGAACTTTATCTCCCTAGCATGTCCTGACGTGACACTGACCCAGTCGATACTGGGGTAGTTGAAATCACCCATTATTATTACTGCGCTGTAACTTTTGTTAGCTTCCTTGATTTCTTTGAGCATTTCATCATCCATTTGGTCATTCTGGCCAGGCGCTCGATAGTACACCCCCACTGCCATTGCCTTCCCCCTTTTACATGGAATTTCAATCCATATAGATTCTACAGCAGATTTTGTTTCCTGCAAAACTTTAATCCTTTCTGACTCAATGTCCTCTCTAACATAGAGAGCAACCCCTCCACCAATTTGATCAGCTCTATCATTACGATATAGTTGGAGCCAAGAGGTGCAATACTCATTTCTTCTGTGCATCTTGGTGGAAAGAAGACCCCCAAGGCACTGCAGAGAGAGTAAAAGCACATCAACAACAATGTAATGAAGACCCAAGGCACCAAAAAGGTAGCAAAGGGCTTGCATCTGTGTAGAAAAAC
The DNA here is from genome assembly GCA_033557465.1 of Ichthyophis bannanicus. Classification (NCBI taxonomy): domain Eukaryota; kingdom Metazoa; phylum Chordata; class Amphibia; order Gymnophiona; family Ichthyophiidae; genus Ichthyophis; species Ichthyophis bannanicus. Next base: position 295,908,203 of record CM066040.1, on the reverse strand, counting down.
AGTAATATCAAAGTACAGAGAAGGGTGCAGAAGAGTCTTTATAACAAGACCCTGCACAGTAATATCAGAATGAATCTTTACCTTTCCTTATTAGCCATTTAATATAACACTCAGGCAACCCGGATATCAGAGCAGTTTACAATAATAAAATAGGTGGCTGTTGGGAAAATTGAAAGGAAATGCCAAAATTCTGACAGGACAGTAAAGAAAAAGGACAGGGAGGGAAGAGTAGAGGTGAGAGAGAGAGCGAGATACATAAGATCAAGGAGGGGAGGGAACAGTAGAGGTGAGAGAGAGAGAGAGATACATAAGATCAAGGAGGGGAGGGAGTAACTAACGGGATCCTGCTGAGAGCTGAGGAGAGGGAGGTCAAAAGCAAGGTGGAATAAGTGAGTTTTTAACATTGCTTTAATTTGGAAAATTACATTTCAGAGCACATGGAGGGAGACAGAGAGTTTAATAATGCGGGGCCCAGATAAAAGAATGCAGAGTTTTGAGATTGTTCCAGATATTTGGCCGCGCCCCATCCGCCTAGGCGGTTGCCTAGTGGGGAGCGCTGGATATCACTCTTCTTTTGTGTAGTTGTGGGTTTGCTTTGTAAGCAATTCGAGTGGAAGAGGATCACAGGACAATTTGTTAACTTAAATTGCTTTTTATTTATTTCTTTCTGGAACCAATTTTGGCAAATGACCTTGCTGAGGCAAATGACCTTGATAAGGCAAACAATATTGCAAACTGAAAATACAGGATATTTTCTCCCTTAAACTTCTCAGCAATATTTCTTCAAGTAGTTACTTCACTCTTGATGCTCTTTTTAGCTTCTTCCATTTACAAAAGCAGTGTAACACTTTTAAAATGCACAGTTTCACAAAAACTTCTGTAAGACAGTTTTTGACCTTTAACTCTCAGCTGCTGCAGATTAGGATATCTCTCCTGTGCTGCCTCCTGGTTTAAAACCGCTAGCCCTGTTAACCTGGCTTCTTCAGAGATACAATTGGCTGCTTTTAAACAATGAGGTTCTTGTGACTTCTTGTCTGCTTTTCACCTTGGCACACAATAACTCCAGCACAGATTATCTTCTTAACCTGTTACCCACAGCTTCTTATAAAAGCATTAAACACGGCTTATACAAATCCCACACTCCATGGATTCTGCAGAGGATATTGGAGAGTCTGAGTACAGCTCTATTTCCATTTCTTCTGGGGTGCTATAACACTCAGGGCTTGGGGCACGTTCTGGAACGCTATGCTTCACTTCTTTTAAAAGCTTAAGAAGTTTCCCCCATTTTAACTTCTGGCTTCCCCTTTTTACCGGGTCAAAAGCTCTTGCCCTTCTTTCACTTAGCCACTCTTGTTCAGGACACACACAAGTTGCTTTACTGGCAGAAACCCTCTTTTTAACTGGTTTTATGTACTGCCTAATCACAGACTCAGGACTTGAGCTGTTACTTTCAGAATCAGTCATATACTCCTGACGTCTTCCCCAGCTCCACTCATGCCCACAACCTTTGCACTTGCCTTGGGAGTTATGGCTGGTCCCCTTTGAACCTCCAGGCCTTACAGCTTTATACTGCTGTTTCTTCCCTTGGTTCCTCTGGACTCTTGGCCTCTCCTCCTGGCTTTTAGCATGCAGTTTTCCTTGAGCACGTCCTCTCTCTGCCTTTGCTTCAGCTGCTGTATCTGTATCCTCTCTTCCTGGATCTGTTGCCTCTCTCTCTGTGTCTCTCCTCATTGCCTGCCCACTTCCTGAGTGACGCAGCTTAAATATCCTGCAGCTTGTTTCCTTCTCTGGCCCCACCCCCTCTCTGCCTGCACGAGCTCTAGAGGTTGGGTGTGGCTTCAAGCTATCCCTATTAGTGTGTGTTCTAGCTTCTTTCTCTGCCTGGGAGCTATGCTGTAGTGAGCCCTTCCCCCGCTCATGAGAAAAAACTCTTTTTTTTCAGTTTTAAAAGGCTCAGCTACCTGCGCATCACCACAATATGCACAGTAGACTGAGGGAAGCACAAGACGGTTGACATGAAGTGATCTAAGGAGGCGGTGGGAAGTATGGAACTGGAGAAGGTTTCAAAGATATTGTGGAGTGCCAGTGTAAATAGTTTTGTGAACCAAGATAAGAATTTTGTACACAACATGGTATTTGAGGGGAAGCCAGTGAAGGTGACTAAGAAGAGGGGTGATGTGGTCGCGCCAGGAAGAGTGTGTGAGTATATGTGCAGCAGTGTTCTGTAGAAGCTGGTATCGAGGACGACCTGCAAGTGTGACATTACAGTAGTCCAAGCCTAGAAATAACCAGCGAAAGAAGAAGGGACATGAGAGAGGATACTTGAGGAAAGGATGAACTGAACGAATCTGGTGAAGGAAGAAGAAAGAGCGCTGGACCAAAGAAAACAAGTGCTCATGAAAGGAAAGAGAAGAATTAAGTACAGTTAGACCCCGAGATACTGAAGGGACTGAACAAGAGGAATAGGAGTACAAGCAATCTGAGGAGTGAGTGCAGGGCATGGTGTGTGGAAAGTAAACCAAATAGCAGCACATTTAGAATTGTTAAGATAAAGTTGATTCATAGACAACCATGTGAAAATATCTGATAAACAAGAGTTCATGGCGGCTAGGTCAGGAGACAGAGTTGGTGTGGTGGAGTAAAATAATATTGTCATCGTAAAAGTAGGAGGAGATGCCAGATTGTTGGATAAGCAGTGCAAAGGGTGCCAAGAAAATATTGAATAGAAGGGGTGCTAACACAGAGCCCTGGAGGACCCCGCAGGTGAGAGGTAGATGATTCGCAGGATACAGAGAAGCAGCGGAAGGACAGAAATGTTTATGTTTATGTTTTATTTCATTTGATAAAAACCGCCTTTCAGTGGTAAGCAAAGCGGTGTACAATAAAACCAAATTTAAAAGAAGGCTAAAGCCAACGAAATGGAAAAGAAATACAATTTCTTGATAGAAAAGCAATAAAACAGGAGAGACAGGACTAAACATAAACACGAGGAAAGCAGAGGATAGGACAGGTGGGATTCACACAAAGGGAGAGGGGACATCAAATGCCAGGGAAAAGAGGTGGGTTTTCAGGTTCTGTTTAAAAGTGGGGTGGTGAGGATCCAGGCGGAGTGAAGAGGGGAGGGAGTTCCAGAGGGCGGGGCCGGCAAAAAAGAAAGCAGAAGAACGAGTGGATTGTAGGTGGGCGCGGGAAGGGGAGGGAAGAGTGAGGCGGTTAAGGTGGAAGGAGCGAGGGGTGTACCTAGGAGAGTGAAAGGAAAGAAGGTCAGTTAAGTATTGAGGGGTGCCTGTGTGGAGAGCTTTATGAACCAGGATGTCTGGAACCAGTGGAGAACAGTACCACGAAGCCCATAGTCATGAAAGCGAGAAAGTACAAGGGAAGGATCAACCAAGTTATGCACCACAGAAAGATCCAGGGAAACAGCAGGAGAAAGATCACCCCTGTTGTGTGAGATGGGAATTTTGTTAAGCAGTGAGAGGAGGATAGTTTCTGTGCTGTGCCCGGGTCTGAAGCCTGACTGGCGAGGGTGAAGAGCGTGAGTGGAGTCTAAGTAAGAGGTTAACTGGGAAAACACAAGTTTCTCTAAAGCTTTTGAGAGAAAAGGCAGGTTGGAAACAGTGCGCCAGTTGGCAAGGATAGCAGAGCCTAGAGTGTTTTTTTTGCTTCCACAGGGAGGGGAAAGTGCTGGATGAAAGGCAAGAATTTAAGCAGCATTAAAACATGTTCTACAAGTATATGCCAAAGGTTAGCTCTAACCCTAGTCTTCAAAGGTTGGCCTATGACCTCTCTTTCAAACCACTTTTCAGCTTCTTCGGCAACATTAACAGGGATATCAGTCAAAGTGTATCTAATAGCTTGCATAGGTGAGTGAAGAATTCTCACTGCCTCTTTTTGGGTATCGGAAGCAGGTCCTCTAAAGTTCTGTACCACTACCCATTTTGAGAATACTTATCTAAAGCAACCCAATCTGTTATATTTATTTGTGCACATGTACACCATATGCTTACAATAATCCAGATGTCAAGTAGAGCCGGAGCAAGGATATTAGGTCGCCCTATGTGAACCTTTGTGTCCCCTTCAGTTAACTTCCACCCTAAATGTGAACAATAAACAGAAGAGTCATAATAATCCCTCTATTGCACTCCTTCCATAATGAGCCAAACACTCCAGTAGAAGCAAGATAGTGGCAGGACAGCTAATCACACTGGGCAAGAGCAGTCAAAGTGGCACTAGCAGCAATAAAGGAAGGCCGTGGCATGAAGCAAAATATCAGGCTAGGCAGCAACAGGCTGAAATGGCACCAAAGGTAGAGAGACTTTTGCATGAGGGGTTAACAGATAGAACAGGCTGGGCAGGCAGTAGAGGGGAGGAGGAAGTTTTCCTCCATTTTTATGGTTTTGTATGTGGTCCTCACATTACTCACTGGAAAAAAGAGATTATAGTGGGAAGTGGTAAAACCACAGGAAGACACTGAGGGCAAAGAGTGTATTATGAGTTACTTTAGTGGAGCTGTGCACTCAGGCATCCCACCATTGCATGAAAACTGATGGAAACCAAGAGGGTTGGCCCTAGGAACATCTGCCAGTTGCTAGACAAGAAATGAAATGTTGACTGACTTTAGCAAGGTCTGGCCAGCCTGTGTAGCTGTGTGCCAGTGAATTTTCAATTCTGATCTTGGTATCCAGTGATATCTGATGGAGGCCCCCATTGTTCCACTAACCTCTCAAGCATCAGACAGTTGAAATTCCACCCGGTGCCATCTTAAATATGTTGGTACACAGGTGTTCCCGCAGCTTCTTGCTTTTCAAGCAATTCATGCCTCCTTTTCACGCTCTAGTGGAAATACCCTGCTATTGTTCGGCACCTATCGATTAATTCCTTCAGGACAAGGCTACCACTTCCCTTGCTCATCAGGACTAGGGAATCTTTTACTAGCAAGTGCAGAAATTGTGCAAAACTCACAAATGCACACAAGCCTCCTCTTTCACTGTCTTAATTCTGTTCTCCCTGTTACAGAATAGCCAGGAATCACATTGTCTCTCTCCAGCACAGCTGCGAGTCCTCCATCCATGTTCTGATGTCATTTCATTTCTTGCCACACATTATTGGTTACTGGTTTTCTTCCATATTAAATTTAAAATTTAACTTTTAGGTTTTACACACATTACAATTTGATGCTCCCTCTTATTTACATAGAAAGGTAACAAAACGTCAGCAGATAAAGACCATGTGGACTATCCGATCTACCGATCTCTATCAACCACTAGGCTCTAAAATCCCTTCCTCTCTCGACGAGATCTGTGCTTGTCCCACTAGGATGCTGTTCCACACACACAGGTCAGCAATAAAGAAATATTTCCTTAGATTATTCCTGAGTCTATCCCCTTTCACCTTCATCATCATTCCAGAGCTTCCTTTCAGTTAAAAGGGATTCAATTCCTGCAGTTAGACCATGGAGGTATTTAAACATCTCTGTCATATCTTCTCTCCTGCCTTACCTCCAAAGTATACTTATTGAGATCTTTGAGTCTGTCCACTTATGCATTATGACAAAGGCCACTGACTATTTTAGTGGCTGCCCACTGGGCCTACTCCATTCTGTTTATATCCCTTTAAAAGTGTGGTCTCCAGAATTGTGCGCAGTACTTTAAACGAGGTTCCCTTCTGGCCGCTGAAGATTCTTACAGACCAGGTGCTCAACACTTGATTATAGAATGCTGAAATCTGATCAAACATGTGAGATGAAGCTTGAATAAAGAAGTTCACTTCTGTTGCTTTAAATCAAGTTTTTTGACATAGTCTGATTGTGGACCCCTTAACGTAAAAAATCCTCACATTCCAGCCAGACTCTTGGGTATACTGACTAGGTAAGGTCTATTTCATTGTGTGCATCTCTTTTGGAACTTTGTCTGTTTTTTGTAGATTAGTTTTTAAGACCATTAATAAAACTGATACCTTCACTTGTATGGGATTGTGACGGGGTATATGCCCCGTCACAGCTGGAGTCCCAAGGGATCCCAGATAGTCCGAAGAAGACAGAGGATGGACCCTGGTATAGAGCCTCAGGCCCTGTCATGAAACCCCCATTAAAAGAATTTAAGTTCCTGTCCCCTCCAATTTTAGGGAGACCAGACCCCTTCCCCTGGCCATCCCAGGATTATGGGGAATGACTGGGGAGAACTCAAGGGCCTGTTCCCAGAGACAGGAGTTGATATAGAGATTAAATTCCTTGGAATGGAGAACGAATATTCCCAAGAAGGTCATAATTGTTTGAATAGTGCAGATCACTTCTTCTACATTTGTGGTGAAGTGATTTTTGCATCAGAAAAATGCAGTAGAACCTCTTTGATTAAAAAAGCCTACCACCTTTACTTTGACTGCAAAATTGGAGATCAGGACAAGAGCTGTGACCCGCACATATGCTGCAACACTTGTGCAACAAATCTTTGCCAGTGGTTGAATAGAAAAAGAAGATCCATGCCTTCTGCAGTGCCAAAGATTTTTCTATCGATTCCAGTTGATCACGCAATCCTTATGAAGGAAATCTATGACAATATAAAGCAGCTGTTGATATGCACAAACTATGACCAATATTAGTGGCAGATTTGTGGTGATTTGAAAGTCCATTGCTCTGTTGCTCGCTCTGCAGACTGGATACACAAAATACTCTGTGAATGGGACAGTCGTGCGAAAGATTCCTACTACATCGAGAGATTGGCCATTCTGACAGTCACTGGAGACTGGAAAGAAAAGTGTGCACTTGTTGAACGAAGGAAGATTTTGTTACCACCCTTACACATTAAGCGGAGTCTAATGAAAAATGTTGTCAAGGCCTTGGACAAAAGAAACCAGCTTTCAAATATCTCAACAGGAAATTTCCAAGACTAAGTGAAGCCAAGAGAAAGAAAGGTGTCTTTCTTGGTCCTCAGATTCGTGAACATTTTCGAGATGATGCTTTTAACCGTGTAAAGAAATGATGGCATGGAAAGCCTTCCAGTTAGTGTCAACAACTCTTCATTCTACATTTCCAAAGCACATCATCAACCCTCCAACACTTACAGTAAAAGTGTAAATGCCTTAAGATGATAATAAGAATTTCTATACTCTGTATATAGGTTCTTTTCAAGTTACAAATATGTACAAAGTTCCCCAAAGTTATAATCCCAGTTGTATTATCCTGTTATATGTAAACTCAACAGTCAGTTGATTGCAATGAGTATTCCTGTTATAATGTAAACCGCGCTGATGAAAAAGAGTGCGGTATAAAAGAACTATAAATAAATAAACAAGTTTTCTTGGAAACAAGAAGGCAGACAACTATAGGGAGATGGTTGAAGAACTCTTCAATGCATACAAGTCTTGACTGCAACATCACTAAAAATAAATTTTTTGCACTCTTGATTTTCTTCCACTAAACTGTGGAGCAGTGAACAATGAGCATGGCGAGAGATTTTATCAGGACATTGCAGCAATGGAGAAAAGATATCGAGGCAAATGGAGTCCATCAATGTTTGCAGACTAGAAGCACTGAGAAGACACTGAATAAAGGTCGGAAATGAATACTAATGCATACATAGTCATTTCTTGCTTTCTGTTTCATATTAACTTTTTAAATAAATTGTATTTAAATAACCCTTTGGCTGATTTTTAAACCTTTAAACAAAGATGACAGGTGAAATATTATCAAGGTCATAGATACGGCAATCATAAACACATGAAAGGACCTAGGTTTATAATAACACAGGTACACTAAAAAAATTTTTTTTTAAACTGCCTCTAATGTTTCGATTGATTTTTACGTTTTTTGGTGCGCTGAATCCAAATCTGGTAACCAATTTGCTCCATCACGTACAGATTTTTTGCTACATTGGGTTAGCAGTTTGAGGTGAACGTTTCAGATTGTGTGCGATCGAGATAAAAGTTTCTTGATTAAATTCTTTATACTAATTGTTTAGTAGTTATTCAAATAAGAATAAAGAAAATTGTAGCAAGGCAGCACATAAGAATAGAGTAATGTCAACAAAACACACTGTGATGGTAGCAAAATTGTCTGCACTTAAAACAGCCACATACATGTGCACAAACATTGAGCATATAAGAGTGAGGTTAGACACAAAGCAAAGCAAAGAAATGTGCAAAAAATGTTGTACAGGTATGTATGTAAGAATAGAAAACGCAAACCGCACCATTGCAATACATGAAGACAAACACCCGATGGTGTGAAAATAAAATTCTAATAAATGAGATCAGACACTGTGGTAATAACTAGCAAATTTTTATTTCAAAGTTTAGTAAAAACACGATATTTGTCAACACAGTTTAGATTTTAAAGTCATTCTTGGGTCAATCAATCTCCTGGTGGGCCCGTTTCTTCTTCCCCCGAATGCTTCTCTTGGTGCGCTGCTTGGCGTATTTTTCATCTGGGGTTTCCCGCAGCAGCAACCAGCAGAAATCAGCCATCATAGTGGTGTTCCATCTTCCTTGGTACCTTCTCTCTGCGTCCTTGATGTCCTGGTGAAACCTTTCACCTTGTTCTTCACTGTACGCCCCCAAGTTTTTGGGAAAGTAGTTCACATGGGAGTGCAAGAAATGGACTTTCAGGCTCATGTTACAGCCTTGTTCTTTGAAGGCATTGAGCATCCTGGCAACAATATCCTTATAGTTCTCATCCCGCCTGTTCCCCAAGAATTTGAGAACAACATCCTTGAAGGAATCCCAGGCTTCTTTTTCCTTCTCAGACATCGTTTCAGCGAATGCTCCATCTGAAATGAGTTTCCTTATATCAGGGCCAACAAACACTCCTTCCTTTAGCTTTGCTTCAGAAAGTCGGGGGAACTTTGAGCAAAGGTACCGAAAGCACTCACCATCTTTTGGAAGGGACTTGATGAATTGCTTAATGAGACCCAACTTAATGTGGAGAGGTGGTAATAGAATTTTATCACGAGGTACCAAGCTCTCATGAAGAACATTTTTCTCACCGGTCTCAAATACTCCCGAATTGGCCAGTCTTTTTTCCCCCAGTGTAGGTCGCGGGCCCGGCTATCCCACAAGCAAAGGAAGCAGGGATATTTGGTGAAACCGGATTGCTGCCCTAATAGCATGGATAGAATTTTAAAGTCTCCACAAATCATCCACTTATGCTCATCATAACGAATCTTCTGAAGAATCAGGGCCAAATTCTCGTATTTTTCTTGGAGAATAACAGAGTGAGCAATAGGAACTGAAGCGAATGTGTTGCCATTATGAAGAAGAACACCTTTTATGCTGTCTTTTGACGAATCAATGAACAGCCGCCATTCAGCAGGATCATACTTGAGTTTAAACTTTTCCATCACTCCGTATATATCGTTGCAAAATACCAAATCTTCCTCTTTGCTGAAATACTTCAAAAATTGTGTCTCGCGGTTGCGGTACCAATAAAAAGTTGTTCCTGGTGACAATAGATTTTTCTGTTTAAGCCGAGAACCTAGCAGTTGGGCAGCATCTTTTGGGAGTCCTAAATCCCGGACTAAATCATTCAATTCAGCTTGAGAGAAAAGTTCAGGTTTCGGATCTGGTTCAGTTTCAAACTCGGAAGTACTGGACTCATCGGGAAAAGCCATCTGATGAGTTTCATCATGATCAGAACCATCCACACAAATATGATCCAAAGATTTTGGTGGTTCAGGCACAGGTACTTTGTTGCTATGAGGCATAGGCCTAATTGCTGAGGGAAGGTTGGGTAACTTATTACGTTCTTATTTTTTAAGTTGTATCCCTTCACAATGCAAGAGCAAAAATAGCAGTCACTGCTGTGGTCTCTTTGTTCACGCCACATCATAGGTATTCCGAAACGAAATGCTTGTTTTTTACCTTTCATCCATAAGCGTAGATCTTCCTCACATGTCTTGCACACTTTGTGAGGAGCCCACGGTTTGTCTTGATCGCCTAACTTCAAACCGAAATAGGCGAAATATACTTTTTTAATAAATGCAGAAATGTTCCTCTGCCGCTTTGTCACGGTATATTCCCCACAAATAAAACAAAAACTGTCCGGAGAGTTGACACAACCTCTGGCTCTGTGAGCCATCACAAATACACAGCACTGCAAACTACAACTGTAGTGAACCACTTCGGAATAAAGCTGGATTACGACTGAGCAAACAAAAAGGTAATAATGAACTTGCAAGAAACTGAAATTTGACAGGAACGTTCATGTCGCAACCACCATGTTTGAGCGAGCGAGCGAGCGAACGAGGCGAGGCGAACAGGAAAGAACATGCGCCAGCGCGAGTACTGGATTTAGCCCCCCGCCTCCCAATTGTCCTGTTAATGTATAAAATGAATACAAAACACTCTAAAATATCATGAGGGAGTGTTTCTAGTTAGTTAAACCATTACAACCTCTATTTTGGGCCAAGAAAATAAACTGCAGTCGGCTAAAAAGAAATTATGTGAACATTCCTTATATGGATAAGAAATCTAATTTTGCAAGAAAACATGACGTGATGGAACATTTTGGCTATTTTTCCTTGATTCAGCACCCCAAAATCTATAGGAATCAGTTGCAAAACTGGAGGCAGTTTTTTGGTAGTGTACCTGTGTAATTTGTGATTAAAATCCTACTACCAACACACTATATATACGTGTAAAATGGAAAAGCTTAGATACCATGGAAACAGTAGCCAATCAGAAAATTTAATTGTAATTTTTGAATTTAGTGCACCAAATCCATAAGAATTGGAAGATTTTGTCTCTCTCTTGGTCCATTTCTCTAGTCACCCAGTCAAAGATATCAATCAGATTTGTCTGACAAGACCTGCTTCTAGTAAACCCATGCTGCCTCGAATCCTGCATCAGTGATGCTGAGAGCTAAGCCATCAGTACCATACCTACTGGCAGGATCTCCCAAGATGGACAGGTCTCAACTGAGGTGCCAGACTAAGACAAATCACCCATCTGGGCAGCAGCAGCAAAACAGGATGGTTGGCAGCAGAAGATCACATTCCTGTGACAACGGCAACCATAGCATTACCTGCATGGAAGAAAGGCCCAGCAATCTACTTCTGTATCTTGTCACAAAAACCCAATGGATAGTAAAAACAAAACAAATTGCACTATTGTGCTGGAAGATGAGACCCCCAAGTCGGAAGCACTCAACTGGCTACTGGAGATGAACTGAAGAAATTTCAGAGTAAAGCCAGCATTTATGATGTGGTTGGATCAAAGTCTTTGGGATGTCTGACTGCTGTTGTAGCTGAGCATTAAATGAGAATCAGAAGCTGCAGAAATGTCTTAAATATTGGGACATGGAATGTACGAAGTATGAAGAAACCATGGATTTGTTAGGAAACGGGCAACATTCTGGGGAAACGAAAGGCTTTTCTGAAGAGATGGGCTCCACTTTAACCGGCATAGAACCAGGCTGCTGGCATAACCTTTAAAAAAGAAATAGAGCAGCTTTTAAACTAGATAATAGGAGAGAGCCGACAGTCGCCCAAGAGCGCATGGGTCAGAATAATTTATCCTTGAAGGACACTAGCAAAAGACTGAAGTTAGGACACATCAGCAGAGAGGTTCCAGTAAAGACAAAATTAACCTAAATACCCTTGAGTACAGAGCAGACGGAACTTAAAGATTCCAAATTACCCTTGCCTACTAGTAACCAGATTAATATGAATAAAAAAGAGCCTCTAAAATGCTTGTATGCAAATGCTAGACATCTAAAAAATAAGATGGGAGAGTTAGAATTTATAGCACTAAATGAGAAGTTAGATATGAATGGCATCTCAGAGACATGGTAGGAGGACAACTAGTGGGACACTGTGATACCTGGGTACAAAATATAGTGCAATGATAGAACTGATCAAATTGGTGGAGGGGTTGCGCTCTATGTTAGAGAGGACATTGAGTCACACAAGATTGAAGTTTTGCAGGAAACAAAATATACTGTAGAATCTCTATGGATTGAAATTCCATGTAAAAAGGGGAAGGCGATGGCAGTGGGAGTGTACTATCGACCGCCTGGCCAGAATGATGAAATGGATGATGAAATGCTCAAAGAAATCAATATTTACAGCACAGTACTAATAATGGGTGATTTAAATTACCCCGGTATCGACTGGGTCAGTTTCACGGCAGGACATGCTAGTGAGATAAATTTTCTATATCTTCTTGGAGCAGCTGGTTTCCCAAGAGGGGAAACCATCTTGGACCTAATCCTTAGTGGAACACAAGATCTGGTGCAAGAGATAAGGGTGCTGGGGCCACTTGGCAATAGTGATCAAATCATGATTGTGTTTGATATAATAAATGGAGGAAGGACCACAAGGAAATGCACTACTACTACTACTTCTACTATTACGGAGCATTTGTATAGCGCTACAAGATGTATGCAGTGCTGCACAGATAGGGGAGGTTCTACCATTAGGCCAACTGAGGCGATGGCCTCAGGCGGCAGTTTTTAGGGGGTGGCACTGATTTGCCGCTCCCTAGAAACTGTCTAGGGTAGAACCGCCACATAGGATCATTAAAAATCAAAGAAAGCAGCCGCAGGAAGATTTCTCCGTTCCCGCGGCTCTACTTTCAAACTGCTGCCTGCTGCTGGGTCGCGTGGGGCCAGCGGGGTGGGGGGCTCGAGGTCATCGCTTCCACTGTCCTTTCGCTTCCGGCGGAAGTGAAAGGGCGGCGGAAGAGATGACCTTGGGCCCCGCCGGCTCCACGCGACTCAGCAGACAGCAGTTTGAAAGCAGAGCCGCAGGAACGGAGAAATGTTCCTGCGGCTGCTTTCTTTGATTTTTAATGAAGGATCGGTGAGGAGGGAAAGGTGCAGGGAAGGGAGGGGGGCCTGGAAGAGAGCAGACAAGGGGGGAAGTAGGGTCTGGAAGAGAGCAGACAAGGGGGGAAGGGGGGCCTGGAAGAGAGCAAACAAGGGGGAGGGGAGGGCCTGGAAGAGAACAGATAAGGGGGGGACCTGGAAGGGAGCAGATAAAGGGGGGCCTGGAAGAGAGCAGACAAGGGGGAGCAGACAAGAGACAAGGGGGAGCCTGGAAGGGCGCAGACAAGGGGGGCAGCTGGAAGGAAGCAGACAAGGGGGGAGCTGGAGGGGAGCAGAGAAGGGGGGGAGCTAGAAGGGAGTTGACATGGGAGGGGGCACTGAGACTGGTGGTGGTACTGGGAAGGTAAGGGGGTTGGTACTGGGAGGGGAGGCTGTAAAGGGGGCTGATACTAGGGAGAGTTACTGTGACTTAAAAAAGGATGATGGAAGAAACTGTAGAAAGCAAAAGGAGAGACAAGAAATGGCAGATGGACTATAGACCATAGAAAGAGCTAAGAGAAGACAGAGGAAAACGGAAACCTCAGATCGGGACCAGTATGATCAAAATCATCAGACAACAAAGGTAGAAAAAATAATTTTATTTTCAGTTTAGTGATTGGACTTTGTGCTATCTATATTTCACACAGGATGGGGAATTGCATCTCTTATCTGGTCTGGCATCGCAGGTGGAGTCTGGCTTTTTGGGGTTTCATTTTAATTTTTGTCTACATATTTTTATTTTTGCTTTAGGTTATGGTCACTTATTCTGTACACGGTGAGGGTCTGTGTTCTGACTGTGCGACCAAGGCCAGGTGTTCAGTTAACGGAGTTTCTACATAGGGATCTGTACTATAGTAATTTGACTTGTTCAGCTTTTCAAATAGGTGTATGGATGTTTTGGGGCCCATTGCAGTGTTTATAGTGCTGCTTTTTTCTTGGTAGGCCCCTTATTGTATGAGTTTTGGAAGTGTATGCTGGTATGGTGTGGTAGATTTTGGCCTTGCAGATCTTAGTGACTTTAGTAGGGTTTTATATTAGTTTCCAGTATGCCTGGTACTGGAGAATGTTTGTTGTTGGTGAGATGACCAGAATCTGATTTTTTTTTTTCTTAATATATTGAGTTCTGTTCGTGAATGTTCTACCTCTGTTCTGCACCCATTGTTGAGGAGGTGGTTCTGTGAATGCAAAATGTATGTTCAAAAAGAAAAAGCAAGCACCATAATGCAGTTTATAACAAAATACAAATGAATTATAATTTGGAGTTATAAACTGCTGTGGTTCTCGCTCTTTCTTTAAGTTCCTTGGTGTGTGGACATCTTCAATTTGCTCCACTTTATCGCATTGACTTTTTGATTTGGTTCCGCCCCTGACTGGAGTTTTGGTTCAATCCCTGACTGGAGTTTTGAGAAAGATCCCCACCCTGGGAGGAGGGCGCACACTGGGGTGGGGGGGGGCGTGGGGAAGGGGAGGGCGCACGCTGGGGGGGTGTGGGGGGGGAAGAGCACACGCCGGGGGCGGTGGGGGGCGCACGCTGGGGGGGGGTGGGGGAGGGGAGGGCGCACACGGGGGCGGGCGTGGGGAGGGGAGGGCGCACACTTGGGGGGGCGTGGGGAGGGGAGGGCGCAAGCTGGGGGTGTGTGGGGGGAGAGTGCACGCTGGGGGTGTGTGGGGGGAGAACGCACACTGGGGGGGTGTGGGGGGGAGAGCGCATGCTGGGGGTGGTGGGGGGCGCACGCTGGGGGGTGTGGGGGGGAGAGCGCACGCTGGGGAGAGTGTGGGGGGGAGAACGCATGCTGGGGGGGTGTGGGGGGGAGAGCGCACGCTGGGGGCGGTGGGGGGCGCACGCTGGGGGGGGTGGGGGGAGAGCGCACCCTGGGGACGGTGGGGGGCGCACGCTGGAGGGGCGCCATCTCATCCCTCACCTCAGGCAGCAGATTGCCTTGAGCCGCCCCTGTGCACAGACATGTAAGAGACAGTCCCTGCTCATCAGAGCTTACAATCTAGTCAAGACAGACAACACAAAGAAAATACAAGGAGATCAGGCAAATCAAGATCTGAAAGTGGCAGTGAAGAGGTGAGTTTTCAGCCTGGATTTGAAAAGGGCCAGAGAAGGCGCCTGATGTACAGACTCAGGTAATTTGTTCCAGGCATAAGGAGCAGCAAAGTGAAAGGAGCGAAGTCTGGAGTTAGCAGTAGAAGAGAAGGGCACAGATAGAAGCAATTTGTCAGAAGAGCAGAGTTCCCAAGGGTTGGGAGGGTCTAGGGAGAGGTAAGAGAGGAAAGGTAGGGAGGAGCTGCAGAGTGAATGCACTTATAGGTCAGCAGGAGAAGTTTGAACTGGATGCGGAAATGGATAGAGAGCCAATGAAGTGACTTGGGAAGAGGGGTAATGTGAGCATGACGAGGCTGGTGGAAGATTAGCCATGCAGCAGAGTGCTGAACAGATTAAAGGGGAGTGAGATGATTCAGCGGGAGACCAGCAAGGAGTAGGTTACAGCAGTCAAGATGGGAGGTGATTAAGGAGTGGATAAGTGTCTTATTTATTTATTTTATTTGACAATTCTTATATACCGCGCTATTTCTCATCAGTGCGGTTTACATTGAAACAATAAACACTTGGACGTACAAATAGTCCTACGTTTACAGAAAACAGGGATTTGAACTTGCATAACTGGGGAAACTATATACATTTGAGTTTAGCTACATGTAATTAACAGGGTGGGCTCGTAATAAGGTTTTGCTGCCAAGTTTAGCTACAGCATGTTTGTAGTCTGTTGGTAAAGAGGAGATAGAGAGCTGTAATGTCATGTGGGGGTAGGGTTAGGTTTTAGTTTTATTGTGGAGGTGTTTCAATTGCCACATATGAGTGAGTATGTAGGTGGGGGGGATCTCCGGGCTGAGTGACGTGCATAAGGAACAGGTGATGTTTGATGGCTTTTCTGAACTGCGTGAGGTCTTTGGTTGCTCTTATGTTAGAAGGGAGATTGTTCCAACATCTGGGGGCATAGCTTGTAAATGCCCTATTGATGGTTGATTGGTTAAGTTTTATGGATTCTTTTGGTATGACCAGAGTGTTTTCAGCAGGTGCTCTTCTGGATCTGTTATTGGGGGTCTGGATGAGTAGAAGAGCAATTGAGGAGGATGATATCTTATTGAGTGCTTTGAAGGTAATGAGTAGTGTTTTGTATATGATTCTGCAGTTTATTGGGAGCCAATGGAGCTCTTTTAGTATAGGTGAGATGTGGTCCTTCCTGGATGCTCCACATAGAACATGGGCTGCTGCATTCATGGCTAGCTGCAGTGGGTTGAGTGTACTCTTTGGGAGACCGTGCAGTATTATATTTGCGTAATCAAAGTGAGGTGTTACCAGGGCTTGGAAAACTGTTCAAAAGTCGTCTGTTTCCATCATAGGTCTCAGGTGGTGGAGGGTTTTTATTTTGAAATAGATAGTTTTTACTGTTCATTTGATGTGGTCTTTGAAGTCCAAATGTTGGTCTAATATTACTCCTAAATACCGTATGTTGGATTTGACCGGAAGTTCTGCGTCTCTAACTTTTAGTTTTGATGGTGGGGAGAAGTCTTTGTTCCGTGTGAGAAATAGCACTTCTGTCTTCTTGAAATTTATACGTAAATTCTGGCTGAAGAGCCAATCAGTTAATGCATCGAAGCACTTGATTAACATTGTGAGGTCTGGGCATGCGACCGTTATTGGAGTGAATAAAAGGACATCGTCTGCATACATGAGGCAGGATATGCCGAAAGAGCGGGTTATGTCACAGATTGGCTGCATATAAATATTGAAAAACAGTGCGGATAATGATGAACCTTGTGGTACTCCCTGTCTTTGTCGGAAGGGTTCTGATGTTTTGTTGCCGATCAGGACTTGCTGCCATCTGTCTTGAAGGTAAGACTTGCACCAATCCCATGTACGATCGTGGATTCCTTTAGCATGGAGTCTTATGAGGAGTTGTTCATGATCCACTGAGTCGAACGCAGCAGAGATATCTAGGAAGATCAGGGCAAAGCCTTTGTTAATGTTATCTATCCCATTTGTGAGTGTGTTTATTAATGAGGTCAGCAGAGTTTCTACGCCATGCGCCACCCTGAAGCCATGTTGGCACGGCTCTAACGGAGAGGTTGTGTCTATATGCTGTTGAATCTGTCTTTGAGTTGTTTTCTCCAGTATTTTGGCTAGAAAAGGGATACTGGAGATTGGTCGGTAAGAGTCCTCTTGATTTGGGTCTAGCTGATTGTTCTTCAGTAATGGTCGTATGGATGTTTTCTTTAGGTCCTCAGGGAAGATTCCAGTTATGAAGGATTGCTTTGCGATATCGGCTATGAATGGGCTTAGTTCTGAACGCATTCTTTTGATCCAGTGGGCAGGGCAAGGGTCATTTGGAGCTGTCGTGGTGTTGATGTTGGCAATTGTTTCCTCGATGGTTTTCACTGGTGGGGGTGTCAGCTTCGTAAGTGGGGGTTGAGTGTGGTGGTTATGATAGGATACACAAGGTGTAGT
The DNA here is from genome assembly GCA_033557465.1 of Ichthyophis bannanicus. Taxonomy (NCBI): domain Eukaryota; kingdom Metazoa; phylum Chordata; class Amphibia; order Gymnophiona; family Ichthyophiidae; genus Ichthyophis; species Ichthyophis bannanicus. The sequence continues at coordinate 295,890,891 of CM066040.1, read as the reverse complement.
AGTAGTCACCTTTATTGCTTTGGATTGGATGTAGTTAGCGTATGCCTGCGGCTGGATACACTCCTGTTGTGGTTGGGGTGATTGGTTTGTCAGTGATTTTACTAAGTTGAAAAGGTCACGCGGCTTATTTAATGAGCGATTGAGGAGCTCAGTATGGAATCTTTTCGTTTCTGCCCACATTGAGTCTCTATGGTTTTTCAGATGTTCTAGATAGGTGCTTTGGTCTGCTGGGCTGCGGGTCCGTCGCCATTTTCTCTCAAGTTTTCTTAGATGTAGTATATATTTCTTAGATGTAGTAGTATATTCTTGGGGAAACTGCTAGGTACATATGACCTAGATTGGCCACTGTTGGAAACAGAATACTGGGCTTGATGGACCTTGGTCTGACCCAGTATGGCATATCTTATGTTCTTATGTTCTTAGTGAGGAATGTAGTTTGGAGGAGAACCATGGCGCATTATGCTTTTTCGGTGTTTGCTCATTATCTGTATGTTTCCTGTCTTCTTTTGGATGTTGGGCAGCTTGTGTGAGGGTGTTATTCCAGTTTGTGAGCATTTCGTTGATGTTGGAGGATGGTTTAGATAGCTTTGGGATTACATGTTGTGTGATAAGCTCTCTGTCGAGCTGTTTGAATCGGGATGGTTTCTCTGGTCTGTGTGCAATTGGGTGGCAGTCTGTTGTTGGTTTTGTTGGTATTTGAAATGCTATTAGGTTATGGTCAGACCATGGGACAGGGGTGATGGACACTTCGATTTGGTTTAGATTGCTGGTGCCCGATGGCACGATGATTTTAGTCTTAATAGTGTGTTAAGGAATGGGCGGATTTTGTTGATGCTATAGAGAAAGAAACAGCAGGTTTTAGCTATCAGATGGATGTGTGTGGAGAGGGAGAGAGAGGAGTCAAAGACGACCTCAAGGTTGCGAGCTGAGGAATGGGGAGAAGTAGAAGCCACAGAGACTGAGAAAGGAGGAAGAGGTGAGGAGGTTTTAGGGGGAAAAATAAGAAGCTCAGTTTTGGCCATGTTCAATTTCAAGTGCAAGTGAGACATAGAAGCAGCAATGTCAGAAAGGTAGGCAGAGATCCGGTGGGTCTACCTATTAACTTTCAAAAGGGAGACTATGATAAAGTGAGGAAAACAGTTAAGAAAAAACTAAAAGGAGCAGCTGCTAAGGTTAAAGATTTATATCAAGCATGGGTATTTAGAAACACTATATTGTAAGCCCAGACCAGCTATATTCCATGCTTTAATAAAAGTGGAAGGCAGTCCAAAAAACATCCAGCATGGTTTAAACGTGAGGTCAGAGAGGCTGTTGTAGCCATAAAAGCATCTTTCAGGAAATGGAAAAAGAAGCCAAATGATGAAAACCGGAAACAACATAAGAACTGACAAGTTATATGCAAGGGATTGATAAGGCAGGCAAAGAGGAAATTTGAGAAAACAGCTTGCTGTGGCAGCAAAAACGCATAATAAAATTTTTGCTAATACAAAGCAAATACAAAGCTACAGGGTAAACTATTTAAGACTAATAAAAGAAAATATTTTTTCACTCAACGTGTAATCAAACTCTGGAATTTGTTACCGGAGGATGTAGTAAAGGCTGTTAGTGTAGCTGGGTTTAGAAAAGGTTTGGACAAGTTCCTGGAGGAAAGGTCCATAAGCCATTATTAAGAAGTGACCGAAGATATCAATGCTTGACCCAGTACAAACATTGTGGAACTTGTGTCTCTTGGGGAAACTGCTAGGTACATATGACCTAGATTGGCCACTGTTGGAAACAGAATACTGGGCTTGATGGACCTTGGTCTGACCCAGTATGGCATATCTTATGTTCTTATGTTCTTATATTCATAGCAAAAAACCTGTGAGAGACTCAGTTGGACCATTGGATGGTAGAGGGATAAAAGGGGCTTTAAAGGGGACAAGTCCATAGTGGAGTGACTGAATGAATTCTTTGCTTTGGTCTTTACTGAAGAAGATGTAGGGAATTTATCCATGACTGAAGTGGTATCTAAAGCTGAGGGAGCAGATGACACAAAACCTTTTAAAGTTGTTAAAACCCAAGAGGATTGTGGAAAATTGCAAGAGGATCTTGATAAATTGGAAGACTGGGCATCCAAATGGCAGATGAAATTTAATGTGGACAAGTGCAAACTTATGCACCTAGGAAAGAACAACCCAAACCATGGTTATATGATGTAAGGTTCCACATTTGGAACCATCACCCACGAAAAAGATTTAGGCGTCATCATGGATAACATGTTAGAACACTGCACCCAGTATGCAGCGGCAGCCAAGAGAGCATGTAGAATGCTAGATGATATAAGGAAAGGAATGGAAAATAAAACAAAGGATATTATAATGCCTCTGTATCGTTCCATTATGCGACCACACCTTGAATATTGTGTGCAATTCTGGTCGCCGTATCTTAAAAAGGGGTATAGAGTTATTAGAAAAGGTACAGAGAAGAGCCACCAAAATGGTAAAGGGGATGGAAGGATACCCCTATGAAGAGAAGCTAAAAAGGTTAGGGCTCTTCAACCTGGAAAAGAGATGGCTGAAGGGAGATATGATAGAGGTCTATAAATTAATGAATGGAGTAGAAAGGGTAAACGTAGATCGATTGTTTACGCCATCAGAATATAGAAAATCTAGGGGACATGCAATGAAGCTACAGAGTAACCTATTTAAGACTAATAAGAGAAAATATTTTTTCACTCAAAGTGTAATCAAACCCTGGAATTTGTTACCGGAGAATTTAGTAAAATCTATTAGTATAACTGGGTTTAAAGAAGGTTTGGACAAGTTCCTGGAGGAAAGGTCCATAAACCATTATTAAAAGGGACCCAGGATATCACTGCTTTGTTGAACCTGTGTCTTTTGGAGAAATTGCTAGGTACTTATGACCTAGATTGGATAATGGGCTTGGTGGACCTTGGTCTGACCCAGTATAGCATATCTTATGTTCTTATGTTCTGATGACTTTGACTTTCATACTTTGGACACATCATGCGAAGAGAGAGATTATTAGAGAAAGACATCATGCTTATCAAGGTAGAAGATCAACATAAGAACATAAGATATGCCATACTGGGTCAGACCAAGGTCCATCAAGCCCAGTATCCTGTTTCCAACAGTGGCCAATCTAGGTCATATGTACCTAGCAGAAAAGAGGAAGGCCAGAAATGAGATGGACTGATACAATAACAGCAGCTATGGATGCCATTCTATCAACAATGAGCTGCCTGACTGAAGACAGAACACAATTTAGGAGAGCCATCCAAAGGGTCACGATGAATTGACACAGACTCGATGGCATGAACAACAGCAACAACAACAACAAAAGATGAGTTGATTGATATAGTATATCTGGATTTTCAGAAAGCCCTTGAGAAGGTTCCCCCTGAAAGATTCTTGAGGAAATCAAAAAATCATGGGATATGAGGCAGTATACTATTGTGGATTAGGAATTGGTTGAAAGATAGAAAACAGAGAGTAAGGTTAAATGGACAATTTTCTCAATGGAGAAAGGTGAATAGTGGTGTACCCCTGGGATCTGTGTTGGGCCAGCTGCTTTTTAATATATTCATAAATGACCTGGAAATGAGAACAATGAGTGAGGTGATCAAATTTGCAGATGACAAAAAATTATTTAAAATTGTTAAATTACAAGACGACTGTGAAAAATTATAAGAGGACCTTGAAAAACTGGAAGACTGGGCATGCAAATTGCATATGAAATTTAATGTGGACAAGTGCAAAGTTATGCATTTAAGGAAAAGCAACCCAAACTATGGTTACACGATGCAAGGTGCCACAGTAAGAACCACCACCAAGGAAAAGGATCTAGGCGTCATCATGGATAATACGTTGAAAACCTCCACAAGGACCCCATCTGCCGTATAATCCTCCGCTCCCCCGAATTGGGGTAGAGCAGGCAGACATGTGCTCGTGTCGCTGGCCCCATTCCCATCAGGGGCTGTTCCAGCAAGCTTAAAAGGAAGCGACACAGGGCGCATCCATGCCTGGTGGGCCCACGCCTGAGGGCCTCGCCAGAGAACCCTTTGGCATGGCCCTTAGGTGGGGTCCAAAAGAGGCAGCGACTGCACCAGAAAGATGTGTGTCCTGGTTCAAGTCTAGACAGATCACTCTCAACTATCTCCTGAAGACCTCATATGGAGAATCTACAACATCCCCACACACAATGCTCTAAACGGTGATCTACGCATTAAGAAGTGGAACACCTCACCGACTCACAAGAACACTCCAGAAAACCTATCCTCTGAGCCATTACTAAACCAGAAACACAAGTATCCTCTATAACCTTATACTGATCGCATGGTCTGAAATGTAACTTTTACTTATAACGATGTTTTCATGTGGCTGCTATAACTGCTAATCCTAAATTCTTTTATTGTGCTACACAGATCTATTCTGCTCTTATCCATTGTTCACATCACAAACAAGCACTTCAACTTTCTGCAGTCTTTGATGCAGAGCACATATTGCTCCTTGTACCAGGCTACAACCCATAATATACAACCATACTTTAATTGTGTATGCTCTAGCAAATAATTCTGCCTATACCACAGATCTTCACATACTGCCATCATCTTAACAGATTAATGTGATGCTTTAATTGTGTTTGTTACTTTAATTGTGTATGCTGTAGCAAAAAATTCTGCCTGTACCACAGATCTTCGCATAGTGCCATCATCTTAACAGATTAATGTGATGCTGTACGCTTTCCACACTGTTCCACAACTTACTGTACACATTACTATACCTGAACTGACCCCTACATAGATACTAACACTGGCACAAACCAAACACATCTTGAGATAAGGTTTAAAATGGAAATTAAATTCTCTATTACCCATACTCTTTGCTTACTTCTACTCCTCATAACACTAGCTAATGCACTCCTGACCCCCCTAAACCCCTTCCCACACCAGCACATTTCCATCATCCACCACCGTCCTAGCAATAATCAAATTTACACTGCACATAACCATAACAACGCAAGAAAAACTCCTCACCATTGGTACAATTCCTCAAGACATAAGCCCAAGCAATTGTATCAAATCTCCAAATCAAACAATTTATATCAGTCCTTTGAAATGCACATTAATTAACACACGATCTGTAAGGAATAAAATACCACTAATTCACAACCTAATAGATGAATCACCAGACATCCTATGTATCATGGAGACATGGCTCACTGAACATGATAACATTCTCCTAAACCAACTAAATACAAATTGATACTGCTTATTTAATTGCCCCAGGAACACCAAACGTGGTGGAGGAATACTCATAATAATCAAAACCAACATAAAGACATCCATCAGCGTATGCAACAACTATGATGGTCTAGACCTCCTTAAAATAGAAAACTATTGCCTAGCAATATGCCTCCTCTATAGACCCCCTACCAATAACCACACTAATCTTATAACAATCCTAGACTCAGTCTGCACATCACACAAAGAAACCCCATGTCATCCTTGGTGATTTCAACTTAGCTTCCCTCTCTCTCCAACAGTCTTCGGAGTTCTTGGAATTCATGGAAGAACTAGGTTTCCAGCAGACAATGAACAGTCCAACCCATGTCAAGGGCAATATCCTCGACCTGATATTCCTCCCAAAACATATCACCAAGCACCCCAACTACTCTCCCCCTAGTGCAATACAGGCACCCTGGTCTGACCACTTCATCCTAAGTTTTGACCTCCCAATCCCACTGACCAAGCAACAGCCCTTTACCACAGCACACCATAATCCTCTATTCAGATGCTTCAACAAGGATGATTTCTTAACCAACATACTCCCACAACTTACCCCTCACTTACATAACTTAGATGAGTCAGTAAAGAATTGGCATACAACAATTAATAAAGCAGCTATGCCCACAAACACCCAGAAGAAAATCACCCACAGACACTCTGAAAAATAGTACACTCACGGATTACACACCCTTAAAAAGGAGCTCCACAAACTTGAGAGAAAATGGAAGACCATGAAATCACCAGATCGACTTTACTGCTCTTACTGTAACTCCTACAAAGAAGCCATACGGCAAAGAGGAACCATTTCTCTAACACCATAAACAAAGCCATTAACTGCCCCAGAGAACTTTTTGAAATTGTCAAGTCCCTGACTAAAACACAAACAAGACGCCCAGTACTACAATAAACCCACAACCCTCGCTAACCACTTCACTGCTAAACTAAAAAGTAAAAAAACGGAAATTACTTGCTTATCTCTGATAAGTCAACACACCCCTAACAAATGGTTTGTATTTCACACTATCAAGGAAAAACAATTACTAGAAACCACTGCTAAAATCAATACTACCACCTCACATTTAGACCCATGCCCCATAGCTTGGACAAAAGCAACTAAATCTGAGCTAGCCCCTTATTTACTCAACATAGTAAACCAATCTCTCCTTCATGGGACAATGCAGAAAGACCTCAAACTATCCACCATCCATCCTATCCTCAAGAACAGATCCCTAAATAGAGATGATCCTACTTCATACAAACCAATTTCAAGCATCCCCTTCCTAGCAAAAATCATTGAAAAAATAGCACAAATACAATTGCAAAACTTCATCAACATAAATTCTCCCCTTGATGAACAGCAATATGGATTTTGCGCAAATCATAGTGTTGAAACCTTGCTAACGGTTTTATTTGACTCACTCATCTGTGGCATGGACAATGCTAATCAGGCTTTCATTCTTTTCTTCATTGACATGGATCATAATATCCTCCTCAGCAGACTAGCATAGCTAGGAATAGCTGGCACCGCTCTGCAATGGCTCAAATCATACATCACCGATAGACACCAATTTGAAAGGATTGGCCAAGAATCATCCACAACCTTCCTGCAAGAACAGGGAATCCCTCAAGGCTCGGCATTATCAGCCCTTCTGTTTAACCTCTACCTCCAACCAATCTTCAAAAAACATAAATCAGCTACCTTATATATACTGATGATATTATGGCATTTGCCCCAGTAAACATAAACAACCCCAATTACCAAAATATTACTGACTGTATCCTTGAAGCTGAATCCTGGCTAGGCAAAACAACCTCCAAATGAACTACAAAACAAAAATGAAATTATGTTCACAAGAAACCAGGATTTTACCCTCCCTCCCCCTGAAATCAACATACAAAACAATATCCTTCCTGTAAAACATGAGGTGAAATACTTGGGAATTACCTTAGATAAAAACACTCAGCATGTCATCCCAGATAAGACAAACAGCCAGGACTATTTTCTTTAAACTAAGATCCATCAAGAACCTCAGACCTCTCTTAGAACCCAACGATTTTCGAAACGTAGTCCAAGCATTAATAACTCCTCAGCGGGACTACTGCAATAGTTTACTTCAGGGCCTGCCCAAAAAGACAATCAATTCATTACAACTAGCTCAAAATGTGACCGCACGAATCATAACTAAAGCACACCTGTCGGACCATATCACTCCAATACTTAGCAACCTTCACTGGCTCCCAATAATGAGCAGGATAAATATAAAACAATAATCACCTCCTTTAAACTGCTCAACAGTATCTCACCCTCATTCCTTGAGCCAGGATTCACACCCCAACAGAGACTAGGACCAGAAGGAAAATTAGTCACCTCCTTTAAACTGCTCAACAGTATCTCACCATCATTCCTTGAGCCAGGATTCACACCCCAACAGAGACTAGGACCAGAAGGAAAATTAGTCACCTCCTTTAAACTGCTCAACAGTATCTCACCATCATTCCTTGAGCCAGGATTCACACCCCAACAGAGACTAGGACCAGAAGGAAAATTAGTCACCTCCTTTAAACTGCTCAACAGTATCTCACCATCATTCCTTGAGCCAGGATTCACACCCCAACAGAGACTAGGACCAGAAGGAAAATTAGTCACCTCCTTTAAAACTGCTCAACAGTATCTCACCATCATTCCTTGAGCCAGGATTCACACCCCAACAGAGACTAGGACCAGAAGGAAAATTAGTCACCTCCTTTAAACTGCTCAACAGTATCTCACCATCATTCCTTGAGCCAGGATTCACACCCCAACAGAGACTAGGACCAGAAGGAAAATTAGTCACCTCCTTTAAACTGCTCAACAATATCTCACCCTCATTCCTTGAGCCAGGATTCACACCCCAACAGAGATTAGGACCAGAAGGAAAATTAGTCACCTCCTTTAAACTGCTCAACAATATCTCACCCTCATTCCTTGCAGCCAGGATTCACACCCCAACAGAGACTAGGACCAGAAGGAAAATTAGTCACCTCCTTTAAACTGCTCAACAATATCTCACCCTCATTCCTTGCAGCCAGGATTCACACCCCCAACAGAGACTAGGACCAGAAGGAAAATTAGTCAAAACACTCTTGAAATTCCAACCTCAATTCGTAAAACAAAGCAAATAACCAGGAACAGGGCCTTTACTTACACTGCACCTACACTATGAGACTCTAACATCAGTTCCTTGTAAATAACTTATGCTAATATACATAGATGACGTTCTCCAGCCAATGTTACTGATCCTGGAGGATACTCTGCACATAGTTATAAAGTTTTATGGTTTGTAATATTTGTTCTCTGTACCTGATTTGTTCAATGTAAACGGCCCCTGATTTCTGGAAGAGGCGGTATATAAAAACTGACTAAAAAAGTGTGCAGCAGAGGCCAAGAAAGCAAATAGAATGCTAAGAATCATAAGGAAAGGAATGGAGAATAAAACTAAGGATATTATAATGCCTCTGTATCGTTCCATGGTGCAACCGCCCCTTGAATATCATGTACAGTTCTGCTGCCATATTTAAAACTGTTCATTGGAACAACAAAACAATCAAGTGAGGCGATCACAGAATACAGCTGAAGAACAGATTCATCATGGCCTCTATGACAACATGCAACAGATTTTTTTTTTTCATATTTTCTCCCCATTCACCTCCCTCCCCCCTACATACCCTACCAGGGAAAGTCAACCATTCCAACGTCTATCGCAGTTATCTCTTACCCCACAATAAGGGGTCCCTCACCCTCAATTTTAAACCTGCGTATTGTAGAACCAAATCATGCTTGAATGAGGGCTGTATACCTTAATAGGCGTCGTTAGACCCTTAACTTCTCCTCTTCTGACCCCTTTACCTAACCTCCCCGTGAGAGAGCTGGGGACGGACTCCTGCCTCAACAAATATTATGTTTGCCAGTATATGGTGACTCTTACACATGACTGGTTGTACTGGCACCCCCTGGGTATCTGCCACTACCCCCCTATCCTTGCTGCAAGTATCAAGCCCATCCAAAAGTATATTGCCAGCCCAGCCTCTCATTAAAGGTTATTTAAAACATAACTCTGGCTGCGGGAGGGCAACGCCTGTATATTTATTTTTTATTTATAATTTATAAATTTTTAAACAATACAATCCAGAAACAAATCTGAATAAGAATTACAGAATAACTCTCAATTAAACAGAAATACTTATAATACAGCAATAGAAATTTATTCATTGGTTTAGTCCACAAAATACCCCACAATAAGGACCCAAAGAAAGAAATAATCCACACAAGGTATAAGGTAACCCCTTTAACCTAGAAATAAAGAAATCATAGGAGCATTTATTATTTATTTATTTATAGTCTCTTATATACCGCACTATTCAGCATCAGCACGGTTTACAATAAACAAGGAGTTACACAATTCAACGGTACTTTGTGTTTACAGAAAAAACAGGAAATACAACTCGGATAACAGGGTAATTAATTAATATAACAGACATGATCTCATCCTGGCTTCAGTATTGTGTATGGGAGGTCTGTGGGGGTGTCTGTATTGAATTTGTATGTTTGGAAGGTCTGTGGGTAGGTTGTGTTATCTGGATTGTTTAATGGATAAGACAAGAGGAAGAGGTAGTGTTTCAAAGCTTTTCGAAACTGCAAAAGGTCTGGTAGATGACACATATGGCAGACGGTACGGGACTCAAACCCACCCCTCTAATTCCCTACTCTGAAGAAATTGCAGCAGTTGCTGGGGCTCAAAAAAAAGAAATGGCTTAGACTGAAATGACACCACACATTTACATGGATATTTTAATCTAAATTGCGCACTCAGAGTGGTGATTCTCTGACACAGGGTCAGAAATTCTCTCTGCCTTTTCTGGGTATCTCTAGCTAAATCAGGAAAAATTGCAATTTTTGATCCCATAAACTGAGATTCAGACATCTTTCGGAAATATAACCTAAGTACAGAGTTCCAGTCGGATTTCAAAGGCAAAGCACATCAACAGAGTGTCACGACTAGTTACCAGTTCCAGGGAACTTTCCAAAAACTCTGACAGATCCAACTGGGGAGGACCGGATGCACCGTCAGGGTCCAACTTCATGCCCGCCGCCACAGAAGATATCACCACATACTGAGCCCTTACAACAGGAGGCAATGATTCAGCAGGCATCCACAGGACATCAATCAAGTACTTACAGACCAAATCCACAGGTTCCAGCAATGGAGAACGAGGAAAGTTCAAGAATCTCAAGTTGTTTCGACGTAATTGATTATCCAAAAATTCTATTCGCCTTGCTTGAATTAGATATTCCCTGGAATTCACACCTCCAAGGGCATGCAGCTCTTCCACCTTGGCTTCCAGCTGGGACACTCTGGAGGCATGGCCCGCTAACTCCGAAACCACCGTCGAGCACTGAACTTTAACAGAACTTAATTCTTGAGAAAAAACACCCACTTATAGGTAGAAGGGTCTGTTGAAGAGTGGAAATTGCTTCCCATAAGCTGTCCAAAGTCACAAGCGCAGGTTTTTCCAAAATTCCAAGGGACCGTTTAGCCAAGGTGTTAGGGGAGCTGCTCTCTAATCGCTCCTCACCTAAATTGCCCCCAGGGGGAAGAACACCAGGTCGACCCCCCACAGCAGTAACCACCAACTGCACCTTCAAAGGAGAGCCCTCCACAGCGCAAGTGACCTCCCGATATTTATTTAACAGCTTTTAGATAGCACTCTATCCTTCACTCAGAACGGTTTACATTATTACATTAAACTTATGCAGACGACAAGTGAGAGATCACAGCTGACTGCTACATTAAACATAGGTAAACATATTTTTAGACTTTTAAACTTGGAAACTATATACAAAATGGTATGTATTATAAGGTAGTCTGCTGGGATGTCATGTGACCAATGCTTTTGTATGGCTTAAGTGGTGTGGCCGAAGTGCTCGGTGTATAAGTAAGTCTTTTGTTTATGTCCTTGATGTCCGTAGTTGATCTGATGTCTTCTGGTAAGGTGTTCCATAGTGCTGGGGCAGAAAAGGAGAGTGCTCTAGCGGAAGTGGTCTGGTTGGATTTCTTGTATTCCTGAGGGGTGATGATTAGATTCTCATTGCTTGTTCTCTTGGGGCGGTTGCTGGTGACTTGGTTGATCAGTTCCTGTAGGATATTTGTAGAGGATTTGTGTACAATCTTGAAGATTATTAGGATTGTTTTGTACATAGTGCGGGAGTGTATTGGGAATATAGTGTGATAAGGAAGCTTATCAGGTCCTAGAAGAGAGGGGTAAAAAGAAGGAATTTATCTTAATAAAGGGACCCATTTTAAAAGGTCCAGGACTTAAAACTCCATTTGCTCCTAGAAAGCCAGTAATTCCTGGCTACAATGAGGAACAGAGTGCCCCTAGTGGTGGAAAGGAGAGGGAATACAGGCCCAGGGTAAGGAACCCTTACGTCACTGCATCCCCTAATCACTCAGCTGCCACGAGGGAGTTTGATCTCTCCCACCTGAGAGGGGTGAGGGTGGAGCAGGAGCCTGAGGGGTTTAAGTTTAGCTCAGTTAGGTCAGAGAGTAGAGCAGCAGGAAGTCGAGGAGGAGCAGGACGACGAAGAGGGACAAGCAGGACACATGGAGAGAAACTGGAAGGACTCCTGAGACCAGAGAGTGCTGCAACTGCTGACCAGAGGGAAAGAGAGAGCACAAGTTTTGTCTACTCAAGGAATGGAGCAGTGAGAGCCAGAAGCACTAATTGGAGAACAGGACGTGCTGGATGGTGGCCAGAGCATGTAAGGAGTGAAGCTACTACAGGCTTTGATCAAGGTATGAGCCCCAGAAGCTTAGCTAATAAGGAGCAATACGTATTTGCCAGAGACAGCTTTAACCATAACAGAAGGCAGTCAAGTAAGCTATCTGAATCTGAGCCAGAGAGTGAATCCATGGAATTGGGGGAGCCAGATTTACCTTGTGATGAAGGGGTCTCATACATGGACTGCTCTGCATGCCAGTCTGCCAATTAAGAATGGTTGCAAGGGGATGTCAACCATAAAGAGAAGCCTCCAGTGTCCAAAGCCCTGAGAGCTGTGTTTGCTTGTTAATGCTCTAAGCTCTGGAGAAGTGTGACGCAGTGCAAAGCTGAATCTTCCTGATTGTCTTTTGAGAAACAGCTGTGAGCAGTGCATAGTTCAGTTTGTATGCCGTTTCAATGGAAGGAAGGAAGAAATGCTTTTGTTTGTCTAACTACTGAGAAAACCTGAAAAAGAGTTTTTTATCTGCTTGTGTGAATTGGACTATCTGTATGAAGTGCTGAGTTTAAGCATACAAGATAGCCAGGTATTTGTTCTGGACTGGAAAGGGAAAAGAAACCTGGTTTAAAAGTTTCTTTCTGTTTATTTTGATCTGCACGGCAAGCTCTGCTGAAAGCAGGTGCAGTTAATTAAGCTGAGGAAAGCTGTTTGTTTCAGTTCAAGTTATCCTGTAATGAGTTACAAGAATTCCTGGTGAAAATATCTTAAAAGGTGGTTCTGTGAACCTAGCGTGTCTTTTTGTGCTAATGAATAAATTGCACTCACTCAAACCCAACTAAAATGAAGGTGTTTTCTTTTCATCTGAGCCCAAATGATATCTAACTGAACTACCTTTCCCAGAATGCATTTAAAGGCATCCAGTTAGAAAAGGCCAGAAAGTTGAAGCACCACAGTGACAAAAATAAACCCACGCCCCTCCATACTAATGTAAGGGGCTAAGGGCGTGACAATAGTCATCCCAGACTGCTTGGAACCAAGGAAGGAGCAGATGCTCCGCCTTGAACCATAACTTGTCGAGTTGCATGTGTTGGTGCAGAGCATTCCGCCATTGCCAATAGTTGGGGGGATCTACGGATTTCCAACCCATCAAAATTATTTGTTTTGCTAGTGGCCATGATAACTGTAGCTATCGCCTTCTACCATGACTGGAAACCTCCACTCCCTTCATCATATGAAGCAGAGCCACCTGTGGAGTTAAGCACCACCGCTGCCTAAGAACCCGTCCCACAAAGCAATGAATTTCCTGCCAGTATTTCTGTATCCGTGGACAGGCCCACAGCATGTATACCAGGGGAGTCCCCTCCTCCACATGCTTCGGGTAGCCGGGCCATCCATTATAGCCCATTGCTCGCAAATGGTCCAGGGAGAGATAAGCCAGCCTAAGTACCTGATATTATTGTCCTGAAGGGAAACCATAGGGTGGAATCAGGGGATTTCTCCTATTAGTTTCCCCTGTCAACAATGTGGTGAGGTCTCCATTCAATGTATCAGCGAGCTGGTGGCATGTACTTTGGGAAGTTTGAGGCGCAAAAGACGACTGCACCCGGGATACTGTCATTCTTCCGGAATCCTCACAGAGAAAAAACTCCTCCAAATCTGTATAAAAGTCACTAAACAAATTATCTCTATCCAATACAGCTATGCAGTTGGTAATAGGAAAACAGGTTGCCTGTTCCCAGCCCGAATTTGGAGCAGAGCTCTGGGAAAGATAGCAAGTCACCATCCTCCATCAGCACTTGGTCCAAATACTGTATGCCCAGGTTTTGCAAGTGACGGAACAGAGGGGCAGACATGCCAGGTGTGAAGTCGGCATTTCCTCAGATTGGTAGATATACTGATTGGACAAGAGAGTGTTTCAGACTACAGCAAATCCATCCCCATGTTCAGCAGGTGACCCGAACCAGGGGACAACTTCTTAGCAAGAGGGGCAGCTTGGTGGTAGGCGCGTGTAACATATATCATAAGGACAAAGAGGCGACTAAGGCCCGCTCACACACCAAGCTCATACATTCTTCTGTGTCGAATAGCCAGTCCTATAAGTGACATAAGAGGCATGTAAGGTTATATGCACGGCGATCCGGGACCCCCATTCCTCTCTACGCCAGGAGCCCTTAAGTACCTGCAGTGTTATTTGAGCCCAGTGACTCCCCCAGAGAAAACACTAGAGCATGCTATCCAATTTGGCTAGATCTTTGCTCAGAAGCCATAAGGGCAGAAGCTGTAACATGTAAAGCCAGAGGGGGAAAATTACCATCTTAAACAGGGCAACTTTACCACCCAGCAAAAGAGGGAGGTCTCGCCACCATGCTAAGAGTTGAACCGCCTGGGTCAATAGAGGCCCAATGTTACATTTATAGAGGGTCGATGAGATGATCACTCCAAGATAGCGAAACAAATGGCTTGCCCACCAAAGTGGGAAGGCCCCCTGCCAGGTGGTGCGCCAAGAGTTCCAGGTCGTTAATGCCTCGGATTTGCCTAAATTTAATTTGTAACCTGAGAAAATGCCAAAGAGTGCAAGTTCTTGTAATAAAGCATTAAGGGGCTACTCTGGATTCACCAAACAGACCAAGGGGTCATTCACAAAAGCAGATAGTTTGAATTCATACGTTCCCAACCTGGCCCCTCTTATTGCCGCATTCACCCATAAGTCGGAAAGTAGTGATTCTATGATATTAAGAATAGCAGAGGGGACAGTGGGCAACCCTGTCTTGTCCCTCGTTCCAAGGGGAACCATTCTGAGCCCCTTCCATTAACCAAGACCGGTTCCCAAGGGTCCGCCTAAAGGGCCCGCACTGCTTGTAAAAAGAAACATCAAAACCAAAATGTTCTAACGTCAAAAACATGTATTTCCATCCCAATCTGTCAAAGGTTTGTCCTGTTTTTTGTTGTTCAGGAGCATTTCTTGGAGAAAGGCAATATCGGATTGTTTGTCCCAGACTGATTTTAGCACTTTATGCCTTTTTATCGGAGAGCCAACGCCATACACATTCCAGGATAGTAAGCGGAGTCCGCTCCCAGTCATATAATCCCATTATGGTAACACATGAGATCCTGTGCTAATCCTGGTCTGCCGAGGGCGGCCTCCCAGCATAGACCCCCCTCCCATACACTCCCATGTCTGGGCTTGTCACCCGCAGCTAGGTCCCACCCCTCCCTCATTGAAATACCAGTCCCTTCCTATCCCATAAGCCCCCCGTTGGCCCCATCTCCCCCACCCTTTGCCCTCCTTTCCCTCCCCCCCTGCATCTCCCTATCGCCATCCCTCTCTCATTACCCTCCAGCCATGCTTTTTACCAGTCACTCTTAATGCTATGGGGCTTCTCTCTACCTCCATTCTAGCCCCCCCCCCCAGCCCCCTTGGCCCAATGCTCTCTCCGGTTGTGGACCAAAAAATTGTGCACCCTCTACCAAGTTAAAAACATCTAATAATAAAAGTAAACCTGGTATCAAAAAGACCCGTTGTGCAAGCGTCTTCAAGCGCTTCAGAATTCTGAACAAAGATGGATCTTTCGATTAAGTTCAGTGCGGCCTCATGGCATGAATATGCAAATTGACTGGCACACAGTTTTCTAATACACCTTTTGCCAATGATGGTGCCGGGGGCGGAGCTCGATCTTGTGATCCCTCCCCATGACTACCTGATTGGTTGTTTCCTTCCTCTGACCTCTGATTGGAGTATCCGAAAACGATCAAGCAAACACTGGCATGGCTGATACTTATAAAGACGCCGATTTTTTCAGTGTTAAGCGGCATTCGGGCTGGAAGCACACAGAGGATCAGACCTGAAGCAGGGGATTACTGTTAAATACCCCGAAACATGTCACGTCGTCCCTTCGTTATCTGTGGCAATTCTCTACAGCAGTCTTCTATATCTTCAGCTAAGTAACCTATAATAGCTGCTGTCTTTAAAGTGTTAAGACTGTGTTCTTATCTAAAAAAATGGACGGGCCACAACAGCATAAGGTTGAATTCCTTTAGCTTGGTTGGCCAATCCGACAAAAAATAATAAGTTACTTTAAATGATCGTTTGCACAACGGGTCTTTTTGATACCAGGTTCTCTCCGGTTGTGGGGCATCTTTGTCACCTCCCACCATTGATCGGCAGGGGGTTCTTGATATCAGAGCAATGGGCAGCCAGGGTGCCTGACAACCCGTTCCCCCCCCCCGTCTCGGCCATATCTATGCAAACAGGGGTCCAACTGCAGATCAGTATGGTAGGCCTCAGCAATCCCCGGTGTGCCAATTCATGCTGAGGTGGGAAACATGGGACACATTCAACAGGTATGCCAGAACCCACTCATCCCCTGCCCATGTGCATCCAAGAATTAGGGAGACAAGAGTAGAAGAGAGAATGGGGAGAGAGGGCCACAGAGGCACTCCGTCACCCCCATAATGATGGCATTCCATCACACCTCCACTCCTTCCACTACCAGCAACAACTGTGTATACCACAAACCCACCGCCTTCTACCTCTTCCCCCCTACTACACCCCAGCTCATTATTCCATGAGAGTCTGAAGTATAAGGGCGCTGGGACCCCTACTCACCTGGGGCTCTCAACCCTCTTGTCCTACATACATCCCTCATGCAGCCATACCGTCCATCTCGTCCCTACTCCCCACATGCACACATATTTATTTATTTATTTAGAAGGATTTAGTATACCGCCTTATCGTTAAATCAAGGCGGTGTGGCACATCAATCAAAATCAATAATAAAGTGTGGTTTGTAGCATGCAGTGTGAGAACTGAGAAGTGTAGTGTGTGGGGCACTGCGTTAGATTATATCGGTGAACTATTTACATAATGAACTATATACATATATACAAAATGGGGCTGTTTGAGAGGTGTGCTAGGATTGAGATTCTGTACATACATTCACGCTCGTTTTATCCCTACCTTTCCCTGGCTGTGCGGGCATGTAAATGGTCTCCACAGATCCCCAACATACATTCTAATTTCAAACACCCCTTGTCCCCACCTCCCTACCCGTGCAACCCTCAACAAGCACTCAGCAAGCAAGTCCCATAGTCAAGACATCCAGCACCGACTAGACCGAGTGTGGCAGTGGTCCAGTTGAGGACCCCAGCAGGGCAGGAAAATCATTGTCTTAGTGCACTGCACCCAAAATAACAGCCAGTCATCTAACAGCAGCTCTGTCAATGGTAACCTCTCAGTTCCGACCAAGGTCACCAGGCACAATGCAGCATCCAGTCCCGGCGGTTCCCACCAAAGTCTACATGGCAGCCAATGGCAGTATAGACTGTACATATTGCTGTGCCAATTTTGGGGTCTCAAATTCTCTACTGGAGCCATTGTATGTAATCCGAAACCTTAAAGGGTACTGCACCATAAATTTTATATTAGCCTCCACTTATCTCTGGCACACTCCGGCATAGACCCAATCAGTGCACTCGTTCCAGGATGAGAGGCCTCCATTCAGCGCTGAGATTCAGAGAAGAGGGCAGCAGGATTTCTAAATACCCCCGTAGCTCAGTGTCCTTAACAGTTTCCAGGATCCCAGTGATTCTCAAATTCTTCCGACGACTTTGATTCTTGAGGTCGTCAATCATGTCCCATTGTTTAGACACTGTTCCTTTCAGTTGCTGGATCGCATTCTCAGCGGCACGCAGCTCGCCCTCTGCTTGGTCAATCTGGCACTCAGCCTCCTGCAACATCTTATTCAAAACTTCCAATTGCCCCATCAAGTCATCGAATTTCCCCAACAGCACCCCAACAACTGCATGTGTCACTTCCTCCACAAGGGCCATCTGTGCTAATGAGGTAGGGGAAGCCGATGCCTCCACTATTTTGTGCCTGGCTGCTGCTGTCTTGTTGCAGTCTCGGCAGGCCGATTTTATGCCACTCACTCGTATCCCACCCATGCCTAAGTCCGCAGTTGAGAGAAGGCGGCAACCCATGATGTCCTCAAAGGTTAACTGCTCAGTTTCAGGTGGTAGGTTATGAGTTTCGTGGGAAGGGGCCCTGGAGGAAGCACCGGACACATCCTGTCTTCCTCAACACATCACGTGAGTTCCCCTGTTGCCATATTTAAAAAGATATAGCATAATTAGAAAAGGTAGAGAAGAGTCACCAAACTGGCATGAAGAAATGTTAAAATGTTAGGACTCTTCAGTTTGAAAGAGATGGCTGAGGGAAGATATGTTTTATGCAATGGTCTCTTATAAACGTCTTTGGTCTTGAGAACAGTGGTATAGAAAAATAGTCAAATAAATTAATAAATGATAGAAGTTTATATAATAATGAATGGAGTGAAATGGGTAAAAGTACATCAGTTGTTCACTCCATAAGAAAGTAAAAAGACTAGGGGACAAACAATGAAGCTGCAACGTAGGACATTTAAGATTAATGCATAAAACTCTGGAATTTGTTGCTGAAGGAAGTAGTAAGAGTTCTTAGGGTAGCTAGGTTTAAAAGAAGTTTAGAGGAAAAATCTATTAACCATTACTAAAATGGAAATTCACTGCTTACCCCTGGAATAAGCAGCATGGAATCGGTCTACCTTTTGGGAACCTGAAAGGTACGTGTGACCTAGATTAGGCACTGTTGGAAACAGGATACTGGGCTCGATGGACTTTTGTCTGACTCAGTATGGCATTTCTTATGTTTTAACATCTGGGGAGGTAGCAAATAGCATCTGCAGCTAATCCAAAACAATATATCCTGACAGAAACTCAAAGGACCTTCAGCCCATACTTTCATCCACAGGGAGGGTGGATCATTTTTCTAAAAGACCATTTACCTCAATATGTTTCTTTCTTTCTTTAAAAATACTTTTATACTGCTGTTTGCAAATGTATTCAAGGCGGTGTGTAAACACTAAATTCAAATAATAATCACTCCATCCATCAAGAAAAAGCAGTAGCAGCAAAATAAATAACAAACAGTAGGAACTGCTCCCCTACCATCATCCACCACCCACCTATCTAGATCGAGCCCAACTTCACTTCACCTCTTGCTTAGGGAACAGATACATTTTCAACGCTTTTCAAAACATGAATACATTCTTTCTTCCTCACCTGCTCAGGGAACTTGTTCCACCATGTTGGGGAAGCTGTTAACCCCCCCCCCCTTTCTCCCCACGTTTTCTGTTGCACCTTCTGGAGGCCAGAGGTGACCAACAGCTGTCCCTGACTTGACCACAGTTATGCTATTACTACTACTGACCATTTCTATAGTGCTACAAGTATGCAGCACTGTAAAGAGACATGTTAAGAGATGGTCCCTGCTCATCAGAGCTTACAATCTAGTCAAGATAGATAACAGAACAGCTGCCAGGCCCATGCCATGTTAACAAATCCTGCATATATCCTGGCCTTTGATTTCTTAATATTTTGAATGTCAGGACAAAAAGCTTTAACACCCTTCTCTTGTCAATGGTATATCCAGTGCACCTGGACCACCATCTACAACAGACACTCTTATTCCATCCACAAGAACCCTCGAAGCAGAGTTCTGCACCACTTGTAATTTCCTAACCAGGTACCTCAGCAGCCCTACATACACAATAGTACAATAACCCAACAATGAGATCGCCATTGCCTGAATCAGGCGGCACATTGCCCCCTCATTCAGTAATGACCATAGTTGATACACTAGGCACAATTTACCATAAGCTACTCGAACCACCCTAGACACTTGGGTTTGCAGGGCTTAAGCTCCATGTCCAATACCACCCCCAACTCACAGATCTCCTTCTTCCACTCCAGTCGAACCCCCTCAATCATCAGCCATTCCCTCAAACCAGTCGTATCCACCTCCCCACATGCAGTACCAAGATCTCAGACTTCTTGGCATTAAACACGCTGGTTATCTCTTAACCACTCCGCCTTCCTCCTCCAAACACTCACCATCCAGATTGCTTCCTCCAGTGATTTCTTCAAAATCACCACCACATGAATGTCATCTGCATAGAGATAACACTGAAGATCGTGCCTTCAAACTATCTGTCCTACAAGACTCATAAAGATGTCATCTGCATAGAGATAACACTGAAGATCATGCCTTCAAACTATCTGTCCTACAAGGCTCATAAAGATGTCATCTGCCTTCAAACTCCCAGTCGAACCCCCTCAATCATTTATTTATTTAGACAGACTTGTATACCACCTTATCCTTCAATCAAGGTGGTCACGTCACATCACAATTGGAGGGTTACAATTAACATTAGGGTACATGTAAACATTTAGACAGTACAGTTACATAACAGCATTTAGACAGTACAATTAAAAGTAACATTTAACATGAGGGTATTTAATAACGTGGTATGATAAACTTGTGTGTGTGGATAGGATGGGTGCGTGTTTAGTTGGCGGGGTAGGTGGTATTTCAGTTTGGGTATGGGATGTTGCCTGGATGCTCATATGTTTCTATAAATAAATAGGTTTTGAGGTCTTTGCAGAAGTCTTTGAGGTCATCTAATGCTCTCAGGCTTGTTGGGAGGAAGTTCCATAGTGTGGATGCCAATAGTGATGGTGCTCATAAAGATGTCAACTGCATCATCAGCCATTCCCTCAAACCAGTCATATCCACCTCCCCACATGCAGTACCAAGATCTCAGACTTCTTGGCATTAAGCACAAGCTGGTTATCTCTTAACCACTCCATCTTCCTCATCCAAACATTCACCATCCAGTTTGTTTCCTCCAGTGATTACTTCAAAATCACCACCACATGAATGTCATCTGCATAGAGATAACACTGAAGATCGTGCCTTCAAACTATCTGTCCTACAAGGCTCATAAATATGTCATCTGCATAGAGATAACACTAAAGATCATGCCTTCAAACTATCAGGAACTGCTCCAACAAATAGCGAGTGCCATCAGGCACGAAAACACAGCACCGGACTCCAGCCACCCCGATCGGCGTCGGGCAAGGGATTGGGAAGACGAGCTACCCCCCCCCCCCTAATCACAGGCCCAAAGCCAATCAGGGCCCAGGAACTATTCCAACAAATATCAAGCATCATCGGGCAGGCCTGCGCCTGGCGGGCCTCACCAGAGGGCCCTTTGGCATGCCCCTTAGGCGTGGATGCCAAAGCCATCAAGCTGCAAAAAACATACCTCCCACACGCTGTCACCAGTAGTCGGCCCGTAGTTTAGGCATAGGGGATAGACGGCCTGGGGACCCTTTATTGAAACACTGGAGCAATGCTTTAGGCTGGCATTGCCTCCTGGGAGTTGTAGTATTTTTCCCTTTTCAATAAGATGCAGTTGTGGTGCGAGTGGTACAGGCAATGACACTCTTTTAATTCCCCTCCCGGGGCGGATTCAAACACAAAATAACTCAGGACAAAAAGCCATACACTCTGGCACAAAATAAGAAAGGAAATAATAACAGCTTCTCAACTTAAACTCAAAGTTCCACGGTATTTTCAGCATACAGTCACTTTGTATAAGCAAGGAAAATCCTGTGCTCTTCAACTGCCAGTTTAAACAGCTTTCACATCACCTGGCTCAGCACAGGGAAATTATATCATCTGTAACCATTAAAGTACAGTCCATTTGGTTATCTGATATTTCTTCTTCCTGAGGATCAATCAGCATTGACTCATGCTGATTCTCTGGTAAGTACAACTTCTGCTTGGTATACAACGTTTTCACACTTCCACCCTCTATCTGTTCCTGAGGCTTCTCTATCAAGCCCTCCGTGAGATAGGGTTCAATATTACCATATATCTTAGAATAGCAGAGAGGAGAGTCACACCCTTTAGGGTTTCTATAAGAGAACTTCTTATCACCACTTTTATCCTTATAGTAATTAGACCGCCTACCTTCTGGCTTAGAGACAGGGGAAAGTCCATGCACAGCTTGGTCAGGAAGGGGTTTAAACCTCAGAGGTTTTCCTCTGTACTTTGGCTTCTCAACCTCTTCCTCTGACATGCAAATGTCCTCCACCAAATACCTTTCACTCCCTGGAGCTTGCAAGTGCTTCCCAGATAGCTTTTCCGGTAACGTTTCCCTCTGTGTGTCTTCCCAATAGGACAATTGCCTGGAGTTCTTGCCACAGGGTTTTTGGGCCCTGCTCCTCCAGTTATTCCTGCTGGTTACTTCCTGTATTTCTCTATCACTCTCAGAATCACAATCCTCTGAGTCACTCACGTACTTTCTCTCGCGCTTCCTTCCACACTGAAACATACGTTGCTTCCGAGTCTCAGACTTTAGCTCACTCAGCTTTCCCAGCTGGGTCTGTCCAAGCTTTCTCTCTCTCTCTCATTCTCCAGTTCCTCTGCTCCTCCTGCTCTTTGCTTCCCGTGCTTCTCTTGCTTCCTTTGCTGCCCTTCACACTGAAACTCTAATGAGCGTTTCTTATATGTCTGGTTTGGAGCTAATCTAGCCCTTTCCCCTCTCAGGTGAAAACTATTGGGCTCAGGAGATGGGGATTGTTTGCTAGCTGGGCGGGGCTGCTGCACTCGTGGCTGGGTTTGCTTATGTTGCTCCTGGCAACTGGGAGTCATGTGCTTTGCCTTCCTGTCAGCAACAGACCTACTTCTCTCAAGTTCCTCTGTTTGCATGGCAAAGGACGTCTCTTCCCCATTACATATCCCCCCCTTAAGATATTACAGGCTGCGGACGGCTTAGTCTGCCAGCTCGTAATCCTAGATAACGCGTCAGCATTGCCGTGTAATCTTCCTGGCCTATGCTGCACCTCAAAGTTGAAAGCTTGCAGCGCTAAATGCCACCTTGTTAAACGAGCATTGTTATTTTTCATCTGTCTGAGCCATTATAATGGAGTGTGGTCCGTGACCAGGAGAAATCTGCACCCTGTAATGTAGAACCTCAATGCCTCCACAGCCCATTTTATAGCCAGGCATTCTCGTTCCACCGTAGAATACTTTCTTTCGGCACCAGATAATTTCCTGCTAAGATATGTGACTGGATGCTCTATCCCTTCAAACCTTTGAGACATGACTGCCCCCAACCCGGTCTCCAAGGCATCAGTCTGCACTATAAAAGGTAACCTAAAGTCAACCCCTCTCAGGACCGGCGCTCTACAAAGCTTCTCTTTAAGGGATACAAAAGCTTCCTTCGCCTCCGGGGTCCACTTTACAGAGTTAGTCACATTCTTTTTAAGCATTTCCGTGAATATTGCACTCTCTTCCGCAAACCTGGGAATAAATCTGTGGTAATAGCCTATGAGGCCTAAAAAGCTATGTACATGCTTTTTATCAGATGGTCTGGGAAAATTCCGGACACTATCAATTTTACTCGCCAGGGGCTTTACCAGTCCATTCCCCACTACATGACCTAAATACTTGGCCTCCCTACTTGCAAATAGACATTTCCCAGGGTTAGGGTTAAACTGGCTTTCCGTATGGCCAGTAAGACTGCCTCTACCCTGGATAGGTGTTCCGCCCACGTGCTGCTATATATGACTACGTCATCCATATAGGCTAACGCATAGTCCTGGTGAGGTCTTAATACCTGGTCCACCAGTCGCTGGCACGTAGCCGCTGCACCATGCAATCCAAACGGCATCCGGCGAAACTGATACAGCCCCATTGGCGTGCTAAACGCTGTTTTGGGTTTCGAGTCCCGAGTTAGAAACATAGAAACATAGAAATATGACGACAGAAAAAGACCACATGGCCTATCTAGTCTGTCCTTCCATAACAACTACAACAGTCCACTTTTTGCCTTTAGAGATCCTCTGTGTTGGTCCCATGCTTTGGTAGTTAATGGTAGTTGCCAATACCCTTTGGTTAAATCTAGCGTGGTTAGATATTGCGCCTGGCCCAAGCGATCCAACAAGTCATCAATTCTGGGCATCGGGTATGTGTCGAATTGGGATATGTTATTGACTTGTCTAAAATCGATACAGAAACGGAGGGTTCCATCAGGCTTTGGGACTAACACAATGGGACTAGACCAGGGGCTTCTAGATTCCTCCACTATTCCCATCTCCACCATTTCTTTTACTTGGGCTATAACTTCATTCTTTTTGGCCTCGGGTAACCTATACGGCCGTTGTCTCACTACTTTCCCAGGTGTTGTGACAATCTCATGCGCCACGATATGCGTCTCCCCTGGCACCGTCGTCAAGACGTCCGAGAACCTTGCCAACACCGTAGCTAACTCTTTTTGCTGTTGTAGGGACAAATCCGTGCCTATTATTGGCTTTAGGTGTTCCTTCCAATCGGCTGGTTGTGGGCCTAGGTCTTCTTCCCTCTTTTCTTCGGCCAAAGCTGTCAGGATTTTACCTCCCCCACTCCGGTAGAACCAAAACCACTCGCTCCCCGACTTGTAGAAGTCAGCGAGGGTACCTCCATTACCGCTGGGAAGCCTACTCGCTCGCAAATTAATTGAGCGATCCTATCACCCGTCTTAACTTTATAGTCCTCAGATTTCCCAGAGAAGAAAAGGAAGACTGACGGTTTGAGACTCGAAGCTGTGCTACTCTCAGAAATATGTTGGGACATTGCCTTTCTTTCAACAATAAAGGAAAAGGCAGACAGTAAAAAATATATAAAAGAAATTAAAAAATTGGAAGAACAACCAGAAGACCAAGACCAGTCACACCAATACTAAGTTAAGTGATTTCTTCTATTTGCATTGAGCACTTTTTTGATTTTTGAAATGGTGACGGTCATTAGGTTCTTCATCATTCATAAGCCGTCCAGGACACTGTATAACATTTCTTGGTTCTGTAGTGCTAAAAGGGTGTTTTCTAGTCTGTCCTTCCATATCAACAGTCCACTTTTTACCTTTAGAGATCCTCTGTGTTGGTCCCATGCTTTTTTGAATTCAGTTACTGTCCTCATCTCTACCACCTCCACTGGGAGACTATTCCATGGATCCACTACTCTTTCCGTAAAGAAATATTTCCGCATATCACTCCTGAATCTATCTCCCTTCACCCTCATCCCATGTCCCCTCGTAGCAGAACTTGCTTTCAATTGAAAGAGGCTCTCTCCCTGAACATTTATGCCACGGAGGTATTTAAACATCTCAATCATATCACCTCTATCCCGCCTTTCCTCTAAGGTGTACATATTAAGATCCTTAAGTCTGTCTTCATATGCTTTATAATGAAGCCCACTAATCATTTTAGTAGCCACCCTCTGCACCGACTCCATCCTGTTCACATCCTTTTGAAGGTGCGGTCTCCAGAATTGCACACTATACTTCAAATGAGGTCGCACCAAAGACTTATAGAGAGGCATTATCACCTCCTTTTTTCTGCTAGCCATTCCTCTCCGTATGCACCCAAGCATCCTTCTAGCTTTTGCCGTCGCCTTTTCTACCTGCTTAGATTTTTAATTAACTTCCCTTCCTGTTCTTAGATTCATTTTTTAACTAACTCCCTTTCTCCATTTCTTGGATTTCTGCTAGTTGTTTTTTTGTAATTGATTCTGTTAATAAACAATTATATATTTTTAAATGTCTGTTTTTATGTATTAATGCTTTCTTTTGTTGATCCTTACTTCTGAGACACTGTTGTGTGCCATTTCCATGCACTAGAGAGTTTCCATTGCTTCATGGTTTGTGCTTTTAACACTGCATTGGCGGAAGGTTTCTAAATCACGATGAACCGGCAGTACATAATATGATTCTCTATATTCTTTTATATATAGATGCATGAGTTTTAACTGTACCATCCTATTTATAAAGGTTAATTTTGTTAATATTATCTGTATAATTCTTCTTTTTGCCCCTATATTCCTGCTTGTATGTCTCGCTTTGATTTATGGGTAATTGCCTCAACAGTTGATGTCATAGGAGGTCTGCCCGATTCTTCTTTAAATCTGAATTCATGAGCATATTGCCTCTCTCTCCTGAGGAGTTGCTTGCTCAAAGGTAATAACGTATCTTCTCCCTTTATACCTCTTCACATACAAGCTGTCATTTATACTTAGATTCTGATCTTTCTCTTTGATCTTCCTTTGGAGTTTCCTATCTCCCGTGCATTCTTGGTGATTTTTTTTGTTTAGACACCCATAGCAAAGGCAATATGCTTTCATTACATCAGTTAATTTAAGTTTATAACTGATAGCAAATGTTGCAGCACAAGTGTGGAAATATGTACCTTTCTTATTAATACATGGATTACTATTTATTTATTTAGCTGCATTTATATCCCACTTTTCACTGGGTCAAAGCGGTTGGGGGACACATTTAACACGAGGGGATATGAGACACATACACTAATACAGGGAACATGGGCAATGGAAGGTTAAGTGGCTTGCCCAAGACCACAAGGAGCACCTGTGGGACTAGAAACCTCAGTCATTCCGGCCCAAGGTTGCTGTCCTCTGGTGGGATTTGAACCACTGACCTTCCGGCCTGTGGTACATTGCCCCAACCACTAGGCCACTCCTCCCTCCCTGTTCACTATCCTCTGTTCATGCAGATTGCACATATCCAATTTACTCTCCTTTCTATCCTTTGACAGATTTTTTTTACTCTTTGACAGATTTTTAATAGTCTTTTGTATTCTTTTCTATGTTTCTATATGACGAGGGGACATGGGATGAGGGTGAAGGGAGATAGATTCAGGAGTGATATGCGGAAATATTTCTTTACGGAAAGAGTAGTGGATCCGTGGAATAGTCTCCCAGTGGAGGTGGTAGAGATGAGGACAGTAACTGAATTCAAAAAAGCATGGGACCAACACAGAGGATCTCTAAAGGTAAAAAGTGGACTGTTGTAGTTGTTGTTATGGAAGGACAGACTAGATGGGCCTTGTGGTCTTTTTCTGTCATCATGTTTCTATGTTTCTTTTTTAGCTATATTGCATATTCTGACAGTATTGTTTATTCTCCCATTAAATGTGTGAGTGTCCTCATATAGGTGAGTTTAGTCCTTTCCACCCTGGTATAGCGATGTCTATAAAATGGTTTGTTATGGTGGATGGTTTTCTTTTCTTTTTTTCATTTCTCCTCTATTTTTCCTATTGGTTGTATTATACCTTTTTAGTATTTAATTTTTTTATTCATTGTAAGCAGTTAACATATTGAAACATTGTAGACAGCATACATTTTGAGACATTATAAGTAGCATACATACTGAAACAATGTAAACAACATACATATTAAACAATGTTAAACAACCATATTCATTCCCACTACGGGGAATATATATTTTACTTTTTTTCCTACCCCCCCCCCCCCTTTATCCACCACCACCATCCCATACTCCCTCCCAGTCCTTACCTTTATCCCCCCCCCCACTCAGTAATAATTCAATCCACAAAAGGATATAATTAATACATTTTAATTTCCCCCTTCTCCTTCCTTCACCTTCACCCTTTTGCACTTTCCCCATCCAATCCCCATCCTCCCCACTAACCTATTTTCAATCCTCACCCCTCCCCTTATTTTATCCTAACTTAGCCAATTTAAATTGTTAAAATATCATTCCTTGCCCTTGCTGAAACCCCATCAAGATAAGGAGACCAAACATTTAAAAAATAAGCTCTTTTACGCACATGTTTCCTAGTAGATACTCCTTCCCATAATATCAATTGATGTAATACGTTTCTCCACTACCAATATTCTGGACCTTTAGGATCTCTCCAATTCCGAAGTATACAGTGTTTAGCAAGCAGACAACATTTCCTCACCAAGAGTCTATTCCCTGATAAGGAAAGTCCCATAGAATCAGGAACATCAAGAATAGCAAACCCTGGAGTCAAAATTAAAGTTTGCCTCAATATACCACTTAAAAATTTTTGAATTTTATTCCAAAATTTCTTCACACATATACAAGTCCAGAACATATGCCCCAAATGTGCCTTTTCCATTCTACACCTTGGGCATTCACTACTTTGTGCAAAGCCCCCCTCCATGCTCTATATGGTGATATGTAAGCACGTTCTATTATTTTAAATTGCATTTCACGTAATTTTGCCCCCACTATTTGTCTAGGGATATGCCCAATGGCCTTTTCCCAGGCAAACCTTTCAAGATTGACTTCTAATTCTTTTTCCCATTGCAAACTCAAATGATCAAAATTCTTAACATGAACAAAATTAAATAAAGCCTTATTATATTCTGCTACAGTTATCCTCTCTTTGTCCTTAAATGCAAACCACTCTTCTAATTTCTTAAAATTTTCTGATCTCAAACCAATTCTCCTATCTGCTATGGAAATCAAATAATATTTTAAATATAGATATGCATAAAAATGCCCCTGAGACAAACCATAACATCTTTTTAACTCAATAAATGATTTAAGTACACCTTCTTCATTAATTACTTGATACAACAGATGAAGACCTTTTTCCTCCCAACCTTTAAATAAAATTGACTTTATACTTTGTTAAAAGTCTATATTACCCTGCAGTGGCAAATAACCTGAAATTTCACTTGGAACACCCAATTTTTCACAAAGCTTCTGCCAACTCCATCGAACCCCCTGCCATAATATATTATTTTTAAATGCTTTAGGCAACTTCACTCTCGATACATGTAACACTGACCGAAGGGAATAAGGAGCAACTAATGCTGATTCAAGATCATAAGGAGTGTAAACTGAAGTACCACCTATCCAATCACGTACATGACGAAGTAAACAACCCATATTATGTATTTCTAAACAAGGCAACCCCATACCACCTTGTTGCCATGAACCATACAATCGATCAATTCTTAATCTAGGATGCTTCCCTCTCCAAAAAAATCCCTGCAATAATCTTTCTAATTTCTGCACATCTTGCCTTAAAAGTCGCAATGGAATTAATTGTAAAATATACAAAATTTTTGGCAAAATCATCATCTTATATGCAGCTATCCTACCACCTAATGAAAGAGGCAAAGGTGTCCAAACCTGTAATTTATTTTGTTAACAAGAGATCTGTACCCGGCGCTCTCCCTCCGCCCTACTCTTTCCCCTTACTTGTAAATCCCGCCAAAAATTTCACAGACACCACATTTTGGAAAACACCAGGTCACAGCTTTATTGCCCAATAACACAACAATTTAACAAGCGCAACAAAATAGCCAACTATTTCCCCCCCCCCCCCCCCGCAGTGGAGCGATACCTCACCCGCCATGCTATTAGCAAGGTGACCTCGCTTCCGCCCCTGGCCCGGTCACCACCAGTCCAGTTACTCCCACCCCTGCCCGACTTCGCCATATCACTAGCAAAAGTCAGCTCGGGGTTCTCCGGGTCGCGGGCACCCTGCCCACGCCCAAGTAGCCTCCGGCTCCGGACCCCTGAAACCTCCGGGATCCCGCCACCGGCATAGTCACACCCTGTGACTTGTCAGACGGCTGCCTGGGTGAGAATCTTCACGCTCTTGGCAAGTGCATATTTCTATATGATTTGCAAGGTATTGTGGGCAATGTAGTTCATTCACACCAGACACAGTTGCTGACAATAATTTAGTTGTGCTCTTGGGTAAAGCCAATAAGATATTTATTTATGGGGTTATTTCTCCCAACACAGATATGCTTGGTAGCACATAAATTAGGTTACTTGCTTTCAGTGTTAACTTGGAAAAACAAAGTCAAAATCAGGAAAACAACAAATGAAAAGCCACAAAGCAAGAAACAAACTGTTCTTTTCAGGTTAACTTCTGATTACTTCCCACATAGATACAGAAGTGATTCTCTCCTAGCTCACAAGCAATTAGGTAAGGCTTAATTGCTAGCAGTCACCAGCTGAAACCTCTTAGCTGGCTTGCCTTCCACTGTGTGGGTCAAATCCTGCTTCAGGAGCTTTTCTGAGAAGATTAAAGAACAAATTTGTATTTCTTTATGATGGTTGCTGTACTTTATAACAGAAAGTTACCAACGGAGTTTAGACAGAGAACAGTCCATATAAACAGGATCCTCATCTGCTATTATTCCCCCTTGTTCAACAAGCATGGGTTCAATATCATGGATTGGCACAGATGAATCTCTCAATGGAGCATTTTCAGGAGAATACTTGTTTCCCTGCTGTCTTTCAAGGTTATAGCTAGGGCATAGATCAGTGTTCATACCTGAGCTTCCATTGCTGCTAGAGTTCCTCTCTATATAGCCTGGCCAGTATGTAGTCCAGTTCTTATGTCCAGCCTTCCAATCCAGATCCCTGGACACTGGATCTCTCTTCACATACCTTCTGGCACAGGTCTTAGGGTCCCTTCCACGTGCAGCCGTCTCCCTCACAGGTAGCGTCTGGTGATTCCTAGCTCTGCAGCACCATTCCTTTGGTCTCCCCCAGTCCAATGGTGTATGCTGGCCCTTGGAATACCTCCCAGTATACGTACTGCTTTGGACTCTTCTAGACCTCTCAAAGGCTTTTCTCCTCTTTCTTTCAGAGGGTTTCTTTTTCTCTCTGTCCGTCCGGTTTGGCTTCTGCTTCTGATGATCCTTCAGATGAAACTGATGATCAAGCTCAAGCTGATTCTCAGGATAATGAGGACCATTCTCTGGATATCCAAGGTGATCATGAAGATGGTCATCTGTAGAATAAACTCTACTCTTATTCTGCTTAGATGAGTGCTCCTCCCTAACACAGCGCAGCTGTGCTGAATCAGGCCCTGCCCTTTGAGATGAGTGCTTAGGGATTACCTCATAGCCCTCCTGATTGAACACACATTTCTCCACTTCAGCTCCTCTAATGGCTGCTGGAAACCTGGTGCATTCTGGGACTGGTAGTCTTTTATGGGAAAATTCTGTTTTCTTATTTCTACCAGAACTGACAGGTTGCTTGTTCAGAGTCACTTCACCTTTTCTATAGCTCCTTCCTGAGCTATGATAAGCTTCCTTATCACAGACTTTGCCACCCCCCCCCCCCCCAATTACCTGGGCTCCAGCTGTGACCTGTCCGCATTGCCCCTCACTACTCTCTCCAGCGCTTCCTGCCAATCGTTGAAGAGAAGGTCAACCCCCACCGAGGCCAAATGCACACCATCATTCCTGTACAAACCGGAACACGCAACATCCACCCAATCGTGTTGCACTTGACATCCCCCATGCTCGACCACCCACCTCCCAATTTGCCTATTGACCTTCATCAAAGCACGGGACCAGCGATGCTGCCCCCAGCACACCGGCCTCGGGATGATATCCAACCAAATCAGCACCACCCCTTTAAACATTCCCAATATTTGGGCAAAGTCTCTTTTTGCTGCATTGATCAACTGCTTGCAGGTCCACGACGTCAAATCATTCCCTCCCAAATGCAACAGCAGGAACCCAGGTGATGTCCGCACACGTGCATGGTGACGCAGCAAGGGCAGCAGCTGAGGCCAGTTCAGCCCCCTCTCTCCCAGCCATGAAATGTCCACCACTGCAGGGTCCAACCCCAGGTTCCGCCCAATAGGCCTGTTCTCTGCACGCCGGCCAGACCAGAACACAAACGAATGCCCCAACATCCAACAGCCCCGCACACCTCTGCCCCGATCTGGAAAATAAAAACAATGGTTAAATATCCATACCCCCCCCCACGTCCTTTCAGAACCGAACATAAGTCTGAAAAGCTCTGGACCGCCATTTGCCAATTGCTTGTATCTGGGTGGCAGACATTCCCGCACCTGCTGCGCTAGTCGCTGCCCCTATGCGAAAGGAATGCACCGCAAATTGGCTAGCATCCACCCCCAGCCGCTGCAGCCCCAAACGCAAAACCGCTGTCACTTGATATCTTGTGACCAACCGAGAGTTTGCATGCACAAACAACCCTCCCGCAACCTGCGGACGCCCTTCGAGGAACGACAGCATTGCCGTTACTGGGCATGTTTCCCCTGCAATCGCCCTCAGAACCACCCATTTGCCTCTGCCCCGTTGGTCCGTTTTTGATCTTTTCAAAAGGACCCGCAAGCGATCCCCTTGCACATGCACATGCTGCCTCAGCAAGCTGTTCCCCACACCCCTCTTTGTGGACTCTGCTACCAATTCCCCCACCCGGAAGGCCCCAAAACAGGCCACGCAGAATATTGCCTTAAATAGCTTGGCTTCGTATCCTGACGTTGCCACCTCAGGCAAGGCCGCACACAGACCTCTTAACAAGTCATGTGTTACCGGGCGACGCTGATCAGTCCTAACCGGCCTCACTCGCCCCCATCCTTGTATCAACTTCCTAACTAAAAAGCCCTCGCCCAATGGGGCCCAACCCATCGCTTTTGCGAAAAAAAGAAACCCTACCAAAAGCCCTCGTACATAAGCCTGAGACACGCCCCGCCTCTTTGCACTGATTATATATCCCCCCAATAATTGATCCGGAACTATTCTGCCACACCACCCTTGCTCGTGCAAGAATTCTACCACCCTCTCACATCCTCTGCAATATGCCTCCCAGGTTTTTTTCTGCCACCGAGCTGCGCAGCATCTCTCTCATCTCCGCAGGCCATCGCTCCATAAGCTCCAAGGGACCTCCAATCCCACCGCAGCCGCCTCTGGCGCCAGCTTCCAGAAACGATCCCACTGCAAACGTGAAAGAGCATCAGCAATGCCGTTATTATGACCCGGTATATGCCACATTCCTGCACAACTTTTCGCATCAATGCTGCCACTTGGCCGCAACGTGGCGTATAATTATTCACCACATTCACAACTGCTTCATTGTCGCACCACCACACTACTTTTTTGTTACGCAACTTACCTGGCCACAACTCCAAAGCAACCAACATCGGGAAGAGCTCTAAGAACGTGATATTCTTTAAGAGTCCCTCATCCTTCCATGATGCTGGCCATCTCCCTGCACACCATTACCCTCCAAAATAAATACCTAAGCCCGTGCCTCCCGCCGCATCCGTGAACAACTGCAAGTCCTCACTTGAACGCTCTTCCTCCACCAGGACAGTTGACCCATTGAAATCAGTCAAGAAGACATCCCACACTAACAAGTCCTCGCGCAAGCTCTTGCTAATTCTAATACAGTGATGAGGTTTAGACACACCCGCCGTGGCCAACGCCAAACGCCGTATTAATACTCGACCCATCGGTATGACCCAACATGCGAAATTCAATGACCCAATCAGAGCTTGCATTTCTTTCAAAGTGTACTTTGCAGATACAAGCGCATTCGCTACCAAAACCCTTAACTTCACCACCTTCTCCGGGGGTAGTCACGCCACCATGTCCACTGAATCCAACTCAATGCCCAAAAAGGTTATCCTAGTCGCCGGCCCTTCAGTCTTTCCTTCAGCTAACGGCACCCCCAATTCCCCAGCCATCTCCACAAAACCCTCTAACAAGGCCTTACATTGTGCAGTCGTAGCTGCCCCAACAAACAAAAAATCGTCCAAGTAATGAACACTGGCACAGCCAACACGCCTCACCACAACCCACTGCAAAAAAGTGCTGAATTTCTCAAAACACGCACAAGACACAGCACAGCCCATGGGCATGCATTTGTCGAAATAATACTCCCCTGCAATGTGGAAACCCAGCAGATGAAAGGAAGACGGATGCACCGGCATCAAGCGAAAAGCGGCCTCGATGTCCACCTTGGCCATCAACGCTCCCTGCCCAACCTTCCTCACTAGGCCAACAGCTTTGTCAAATGAAGCATAACGGACCGTGCAGCATTCCCGAGGAATGTGGTCATTCACCGACTCCCCTTCCAGATAAGACAAATTATGAATTAACCAGAACTTACCTGGCTGCTTCTTTGGAATAACTCCCAATGGGGAAACCACAAAATTCCTAAATGGGGGTTCCAAAAAAGGGCCCGCTATCCTGCCCAACATCAACTCTCCATCTAATTTTGCCTTCACCACATCTGCAAAATGATGTACAGATGGCCCATTCCTCCCAACCGTGGTCCCGACCCCACCCTTTACTGGAATTACAAACCCATCACGAAAACCCTTAAGCAATACCTCGCCATCCTGTTTTTTAGGATAATGATGCAGCCACTCTCTCAATACTCCCACCCGTACTGGAGAGGGGGCCACGCCGAACACTGGGCTCTCACTTGGCCGACGGCAACGCGCTCCCCAAGAGTCCCTTTTTAATACATTTTGTTGCAGAGTGCCCTCCTCCGCAGCTCATACATTGTGCCGGAACTTGCAATCAGGGAACGGGCAGGAGGACTTGTTGAACCTCCAGCACGCATCCCCACCTCCAACCCCTGGCTTGTTCGACACCCCAACTCCTCCTGCCCGAAAGGAACGGTTTCCCACAGTATTGGCTCCCCCCACTGATTTCACCGCCACTCCCCCCCCCCCCCCACCTACTGTACCCGACATTGCTGACATTTGCGCGAGCCACAAGTTGATATCCTGGCTGCCCCAAGACAACAACTTGTTCTCCTCCATTTTATCCCGAAACTTTTCATCGTAATTGAGCCAGGACCACCCTTCATGCGTCTGCGACGCCTCAAGAATAGAGTCCACATAAGACAAAAGCATCCCATACTGTTCCGGGTAACATTTACCCCACACACTCGCCAAACGCAAAGAGGCCTTCACCCAATTTACCACTGTCCGCACCACTTTACGGACCCTCCCCGCTTTTTCATCCTCTTTCCGCTTTTTTTTACTTTCCCCAGAACGCTTACGTCCCTCCAACAGCCGGAAAATGTCAATGTACTGCCTCTTCCGAATCCGCCGCCTCAACTTTTTTGGCACCCCTTCCCACAATTCCGACAATGCTGTAACCACCGCCGACCCCACACCGGAAGCGCACTTCTCCCCGCTCTTACCCCCCTCCGCTGACGAACCTGTGGACGAACTCGAGGATGACGACGTGGACGATTCCGATCTGCGCCTCCGCCGGCAAGTATGCCTCCGCTTCTGGGTAGCCTTCCCCGCCTTTTCCACTCGCACCCCCCTCTCACCCTCACCCTCATGTTCCCTTTGCAACTCACCCATCACTGCCGCCTCCGTAGACTCCAGCCCTCGCTGTGGATGCACCTCTCTGGAACCGTCTTCAACCATTCGCGGCTCACCCTCTCCAAGTGCTGCCGATCCATCAGAGGGGCCGCCACGTGCCGGTGTCGCCTGCGCTTCTCCACTCGCTGTCCTGCCTTGCCGCACTCCGCAGTACCTTGCTCCCGTGGAAGCCATTGCCGGAACCTGCAGAGACAAAAAGGGGAGAACCGCAGGGGGAACAACCGCAGGCCGTGCTGCCTGCCAGGCCCCAGCCCAATCAGTCCTGGAAGGTCCCTGTCCACCTCCCATCCAATGTTCCCATCCCTGCTGCCCCATCACCTCTGCCCCCCCCAGGATTCCCCCAGAACATCCCACTCCCACCACCCCTCGAAGGAACCCCATATCCCACACAATCAGTCACATTCCATGCACCTCTGCCACATAGCCCTGTCTCAGGCCCTTCCGCCAACATGCTGGCCACTTCTCCCCCATCCTGCCCCACACCAGCATCTCAGTCTGCACACTGCCGCCCTACAGCACACCCGATACCCCTACCCCCCTCACTCCTGCAGCTCCCCTTGCTTGCCTCCCTCGCCCTGCACCATCATGCTGCCCTGCTCCTGAAGGCCCACCCCGCCCGCTCCCTACAGGCCCCGTTGATCCGACAGCTCCTTGTGACCTTCCACGCCCCCTTCCCGCAGGCCCAGCTGATCCAGCCCTTATGGACCCTTCCCGGCCTCCTGATCTCCTATGCTGCCCCTTGCCTCCACCTTTTCCTGCCCTGCCTTGAGTCTTCTGCCCTGCCACTCCCTTGCCTCTTTCCAAACTCCCACCAATACTCCTTTTTCCGCCCGGCATCCTCGTTCCTATGTCACACCTCTTTATGTGCAAGTATGTGAAAAGTTTCTCGTCCCCCTCCTTTTTTTTTTTTTTTTTATTCCCCTCCTCTTAGGCTTGACTCCAGGATCGCCTTAAATTATGGGCTCCTCACCTCTATGATCACCATGTCCGGGTCCCCATATCCCCAGATATCTATTTCGGCCCCTCGCACCTCCAACCAAAAACGCTCGCGACTATACCGACCACAAGTCTGCGTCCCGCTCTCCCGTGAAAAGCTGAGGGTCACCGCCGCTATCACCGCTGCCGCCTTTGCCCAGAGGATTCCGTCGCTGATCGCCGCACAACTCTGTTCGCCGCCTTGCTCTTCGGCCATGTGCTGAAGGCGTGTCCCAGATGCCTCAGCACATGGCCCTCTTTCCTCCCATTATTGGCTCTTGCCGCGCGCGACCCCGCGGCAGAGCCAATCATTTTGAATAATGCAGCCCGCATCTTGCCTCAGAGCCTGCCTACCCCACCTCCCCCCCCCACCGCTTCCTCTTCTAATGGGCAGGGACCTACGCTGGGCCGCGCCACCTGTTAACGGCGGCCTCTGGGACCCTGCCCGCGGCCTTTAACATATCTCGCATCAATGGCCTAACATTCTGCCTATACAAATGGCTCGGATTTTTAGGCAACCAAATTCCTAAATATTTAAATTTGTTATTATCCCATCTTAATGGAAACTCATCACCCCATTTTCCCTGTAACCCCCCATTAACATCCAATGCTTCTGATTTAGTCATATTCAATCTGAAACCAGCAATTTCCCCAAATCGTCTAATCATATCTAGAAGTCTTGTTAAAGATTCACAAGGATTTAACAACATGACTAATAAATCATCTGCAAAAGCAGAAACCTTGAATATGCATGACCCAACTTTCACTCCTTGTATATCATCACAAGCATAAATCAATCTCAGCAAAGGATCCAATGAGAGCACAAACAACAATGGTGATAAAGGACAACCTTGCCTGGTTTCACGTGTAATATAAAAATTATTAGTGATCTGTCCATTAACTCCTACTACTGCCTTTGGTTTATGATACAAAGCTCTAATACCTTGTATAAATCCTTCACCCAAGACATAGATATTTAAAATTTCAAATAAATATTTCCATTCTACTCTATCAAAAGCTTTTTCTGCATCAAAACTTACCAATAAAGAAGGGATAGCCATTTTTCTAACTCAGCTCAATGCTCCTAATATTTTTCTTACATTTTTTGAAGGGTACCGTTCTCTCACAAATCCAGTCTGACAATTATGTAATAAGATAGGCAGATATCCTGCCAACCGATCTGCTAAAATCTTTGCAAACAACTTTAGATCGTAATTAATCAATGAAATTGGTCGATATGACTCAACCTCAGTTACATCTTTACCAGGTTTAGGCAAAACCACAATGTGAGCAAGATTATTATTAAATTTAAAAACTCCAGGATTCATCCACCTATTGAATAAAGTCACTAACACCAGTGTAATCTGAACTACGCAAGCAAACTGAATACTACCACCCCCACATTTGCCCTAGAAACACCACACCAACGAACAAAGATGAAACAAGAATCAACATGGAGCAAATTCCGCAACATTGACAAACAACAAACAACTAACATCTTAACCTCCATAAACACCACCACCTCACCACTTGACCCCTGCCCAACTGCCTGGATCAAAGCGGCAAAAAATGAGATAAACCAGCAAATAGCCCACATTGTTAACCAATCACTAAGACAAGGAGAAATGCCGGAGAAACTAAAACAATCTATAATAAGGCCGATCCTAAAGAATAATTCCCTCAATAAAGAAGACCCATCATCATACCGCCCCATATCAAGCATCGCTTTCCTGGCAAAAATCATAGAAAAGGCAGTACTCTTGCAGCTTCAAGACCACCTCGACGAACAGGATGCCCTGGACAAACAACAATACGGATTCAGAAGAAACCATGGAGTGGAAACTCTTCTCATAGCACTGATGAACAACCTACTTAAAGGACTAGAAGACACAAAGAAAATGTTCATACTCATTTTCATTGACATCTCCGCCGCCTTTGACACGGTACATCATGAGATACTCCTTAGTAAGCTAGAATCCATAGGAGTTGAGGGAACCCCCCTCAAATGGTTATCCTCCTATATATCTAACAGAAGGCCACAAGTGCAATTTAATGGGGAAGAAGCTATTCCATTCACTCAAATGCAGGGCATACCACAGGGCTCAGCACTCTCAGCACTACTATTCAATATCTACATGAGACCCCTCTGTGACATCTTCAAAAGGCATAGCATCAACTACCACATCTATGCAGATGATATTATGCTCTACACGCAACTGGACGTCGCCGACCCCAAATATGCACAGCTCGAAAACTGCCTGAACGAAATGTTGATATGGCTACAGAAGAATAACATGACGATAAACCACAAAAAAACGGAGGTAATGTACATGTCCAACAAACCCAACTTCAAGTCACCTGACTCAATCACCCTGTGCAACAACACATACAAAGCAAAAGAAGAAATCAAATATCTAGGTGTCACACTCGACTGCAACCTAAGAATGGAGAAACACCTGCGTAAAACAAACAAAGCCATCTTCTATAAACTTAGGGTGATACAACCTCTAAGGAAAATAATAGCACCAGGCGATTTCAGGTCAGTGGCTCAAGCACTAGTCATGCCGCACCTCGACTACTGTAATGCCATCCTACAAGGTCTACCCAAAAAATCACTGGGTATCCTTCAAATGGCCCAGAATGTCGCAGCTAGAATAATAATGGGAACAAGTGTAACTGACCACATCACCCCAATATTGATCGACCTTCATTGGCTTCCAGTTGCTGCTAGGGCGCAGTACAAGATGATAGTAACAACGTTCAAGCTGATCAACGACATAGCCCCCTTGTTCCTGTCCTCTCTTATCAACATACAACCAGCAAATAGAAATAGAAGAACTAACAACCTGGGCACCCTGCAGGTCCCTAACGCAATACGAACTGTGAAAACAAGTACAAGTCGCAGAGCCTTCTCTTTCGCTGCGCCCACTATATGGAATCAGCTCCCTGTTGAACTACGGCTAACCCAGGACATGAAAAGTTTCAGGAAAGAGTTAAAAACCCACCTATTTAAATGCTATTACAACCAGCCATAAGTCACAAAATCCAGGAAAACTTAACAAAGGAAACTGACAAATACGTACATTGTAAATCCGCCTTGTGTAACCATGTATAGCCAAGTAAAATGAGATTTCCTCAATCTGTAAATATGTATTATATAAATGTAAATATGTTTTACCCCCAAAACTTTAAACATGTGTGCCGTGACCCCCCAAGTCCTCTATGTATTTACTCCCCCACCCTGTCCTGATCGACTTCCCCAAAAGAAAAATCAAACCGCTACTGATCGCTGGAAGCAGCGGTATATAAATGTGTTCTAAATAAATAATAAATAAATAAACTTGCAGCAATTTATAATATTCAGCTCTAAGACCATCTAATCCTGGTGCCTTACATCTTGTGGCATTATCAATTTTACTCTGAATTTCCTCTGCTGTTATAGGAGCTTCCAATTGCATTTGCTGAGCCTTTGTAAGATGCGGTAAATGTATTTTTTCCAAATTTTTTTAATATTTTCATTAGAAACTTCTTCTCCCCTATATAACTTAGTATAATAATTTACAAAAATTCTCCCTATATCTGCATTGTTTTTACATATTACTCCTCCTTCATCTTTCAAAAGTGGAACAAATCTGGATCCCTTACTTCGTGCCAAACAATGAGCCAAACGTTTCCCCGATTTATCCCCATATTGATATAAATGATTATAATATAACAGAGATTTTTTAGCTTTTTGTTGTAATAAAGTATTTAAAGTTGCTTGAGTAGCAAGTAACTGCTCTTTGTTGACATTATTAGGTTTATTAGCCAGGAGCCTACGTTCTCTACAAATTTGTTTCTCCAATCTAAGAATCCTAAAAGCAAGCATTCTTCTCCTTCGGGCTATAGAAGAAATTATGTCCCCTCTCAAAACAGCGTTTGAAGCCTCCCAAAATAACTCTGGGTCATTTTTATGCTTCCTATTATAATATTCATAATCGTTCCATTTAGTTATTAAAAAATCTTTGAAATTAGTATCATAACATATCTCAAGTGGTAAGCGCCAAGGACCTTTACTACTACCAGGCTGACTTCCTATCCAATCTACCCACACAGAAGCATGATCTGAAATTTCATATGGACCAATGACTGCGTCCACCATTTTTGGAAATAATACTTCAGATACTAATATTGCATCAAGTCGCGCACTAGTACCATGTGCTCTAGACAAGTGCGTATAATCTCGTTCTGTTGGATGAAGAACTCTCCAAACATCTATAAGCCTACATCTCTGAGTGAATCTCTTTAAAAGTTTTATAATACTAAGACGGTTACTCCTTATACCTTTTTATAATACATTTTCATTATATGTTTTTATAATTGACTTACCATCATTTACCACCTCTGTACAGCATATATTTTTAATTATCGTGGCTTATTATTTTACCTTCTAATTATTTATTATCATATATACATTTGTATTACATTATGATACAATTTCAATGGGCTCTTTTATATTGACATTTGTTATTAGTTAATATCTATGTATTTATATTTTTATGGCCCCTCTTTATGTGTGTTATATATATATATATATATATATATATATATTTTTTTTTTTTTTTTTTGGTATATATGGTCATTAATTTTTACATTCTTTTTGTATCTATGGCTTTTATCTTGCTAAGGTCATTGTCCCCTGAAGAAGGTTATATGCTGAAACACGTGTAGGGCTGACATTTGAGACTCAATAAAGCTCAATCTTCCAGTGGTGTGGTTCTCCCCCTCCTTCCTGTTTTTTGATTCCCACTGAAGTATTACAGCAATCTTATGCAGCTGTTACCATACTTATAAGGCTCCGCCAGGAAATTTGGAAGACAACATCATGGTCAACTGACTGGAAAAGATCTGTGTTTATACCAAAGAAAGGTGATCCAACTGACTGTGGAAATTATCGTACAATTGCTCTGATCCCACATGTCAGCAAGATTCTACTGAAGATTATTCAGCAGAGACTACAACCATACCTGGAATGATAACTACCTGAAGTGCAGCAGGGTTCAGGAAAGGGCGAGGAATGAAAGACATCATTGCGGATGTGAGATGGATCCTTGAAAAGACTAGATACCAAAAGGATATCTATACAGTATATGTTTTATTGACTACAGCAAGGCTTTTGACTGTTTAAACCATAAGAAACTCTGGGCCACATTAAGAAGCATGGGTACCCCAGAACACCTGATCGTTCTCTTGCACAACTTTTATATTGATCAAGAAGGAACAGTTTGAATGGAAATAGGAGAAACAGAATGATTTAAAATCAGCAAAGGTGTACGACAAGGCTGCATACTTTCCCCCTACTTGTTTAATTTATATGCAGAACAAATCATCAGAGAAGCAGGACTATATGAAGACAACTGAGGTGTGAAGACTGGTGGTAGACTCATCAACAACCTTCGCTATGCTGATGATACCACATTACTGGCTGAAAGTGAAGATGATCTGAAACATTTGCTTCTCAAAATCAAGGAACAGTCTTAAAATGGGCCTACACCTTAATGTAAAGAAAACAAAGATCCTGACATCTGGCAAAATCAGTAAGTTCATCATTGATGGAGAAGAAATTGAAATAGTGGACAACTTTAACCTACTTGGATCCAACTAACAATAAAGAAACAAGCAATCAAGAAATCAGACGACTCATTGCTCTTGGCAGAATGGCTATGAAGGGCCTAGACAAGATTCTCAAGAGCAGAGATGTCTCTCTCCACACAAAGATTTGACTTGTTCAAGCCATGGTATGTTCAATAACGTCATATGGATGCAAATGTTGACAGTGAAAAAGATAGACAGGAAGATTGATGCCTTTGAATTATGATACTGGTGACGAATACTATGTATTCCATGGACTGCCTGAAGAACAAACCCATCAGTGCTAGAGATCGAACCTAAACTTTCTTTAGAAGCTCAGATGACAAGACTTTGACTTTCACACTTTGGATACATATAAAGAGAGAGATCATTAGAGAAAGACATCAGGCTTGGCAAGGTAGAAGGTCAATGTAAAAGAGGAAGGCCAGCAATGAGATGGATTGATACAATAACAGCAACTATGGGTGCCATTCTGTCAACAATGAGCCATCTGACTGAAGACCAAATACAGTTTAGAACAACTATCCAGAGGATCACCAAGAGTCGACACCGACTCGACAGCACATAACACCAACATATGACAGCAGATAAAGACCAGAATGGTCCATCTAGTCTGCCCAGTAAGGAGAGAAAGAAGATCTTGATTTACAGCTTAAAAGGTTAGGGCTCTTCAATTTGGAAAAAAGACAGCTGAGGGGAGATGTGGTAGAAGTGGAATGGAACGAGTAAATATAGAGTATTTAGATATTGCAACAGAAGCAATTGTTCACACAGTGTAAGACTATACAAAATAGGCTTTGGCTTTAAAAACGCAAGACTAAAGATGGCTTGAAAATGAAATTGAAAGTAAAAAAAAGGTAAAACTGAGAAAGCTAAAAAAAAAAAGTTATTTTACCTTAAATCTGAATCAACCAACAACGAATAGGGTCAGCATTCAGCCATATACATTTTAACATTGTTTGCCCTGCCATTTTTAAATGCTGATTTTTCCATGATGGGTGATGATTGACAGATCAAATGGGATCAGCAAAGGGCACTTTTTAAAAAAAAGGGTTTTAAATTATATTTGAGGATATTTTTTTGCGTTTTTATTACTGAACCCACTCCCGCTCTGACACAAATGGGAAATCTTCAGAGGGGATGAGACTGACTGACTGTACTTTCAGAGTGCAGTATGCAGGGGTTCAAAAGCTGTCCTCCATACTGCATGTCTCTTCTCTTTTTTGCCACTGCCACCGCAGCCCAGCCCGGAGAGATGTGGCAACAATGGGAATGGTGGGGAAAGGAGATTGAAGGCCTGTTTTTTTCAGGAGCAGTTTCTGTTGCCCTCCAAGGTTTGGTGTTCTAGGCAACCACCTATCTCAACTAATGGTAGCACCTTCTCTGCCTGAGGCTTGACTAAGAGGAATTTCCAACCACCCCTTTATAAATTACCCACACATGTTACATCTTATGAACTCCAGAAGGAAGCTCTCTTTGGCACAATTCAAGTAATACGCAAAGTTTTAACAGTAAATTTGAGAGACTGAGCTCATTCCCCACATATCTTGGCTTAGAAGTGAGGTTCATGACTGTCAAGGTATGCGCAAAACTCACCCATTTGGAGAAATTGTTCACATGTAAAAGTATGTTTACTTTCATAGACGATATCAATACATGCTGCACCTGCACAATGAAACACCAGCACACTCACTACCCCAAAACATTATCTATAAAGAGGCTGAGAAATCGGCGTGGACACAGCTCATCAGCACACTGAGTTTATTTATTGTCATATACAGTATGAACAACACTAGCACACTCACTTCCTCGAAACATTATCTATAAAGAGACTGAGAAATCGGCGTGGACACAGCTCATCAGCACACTGAGTTTATTTATTGTCATATACAGTATGAACAACACTAGCACACTCACTTCCTCGAAACATTATCTATAAAGAGACTGAGAAATCGGCGTGGACACAGCTCATCAGCACACTGAGTTTATTTATTGTCATATACAGTATGAACAACACTAGCACACTCACTTCCTCGAAACATTATCTATAAAGAGACTGAGAAATCGGCGTGGACATGTTCATCCCCCTCTCCCCTTCCCGATTTATTTTCAGATACAATTTTGGAATTCTCTTCTGGAGAGAGGGCTTGGGGAATCATTTTAAAAAATCTTTCTAAGAAAGTTGGAATGATGAAATCTGCACATCTGCAATCCCTCTAGGGATTCAGTGGGCAGGTGTGTCGTTAGTGGCTAAGGCCTGAACCTTGGGGCATAGAGAACTAGACAGCTAGAGTGGGAAGTTTCCCACCCGATGGTGGTCGTACTATAGGCATTTGCTCTTGCACTTGAATTTGATCACGAAGGCGCTTTATTTCCAATCTTTGCATTTCTATAATCCTCTCTGCTTCTTCTTCCATACTGGGCCGCATCACTCCTGGGCTAGATGCCGCGTCACTGGATGAAGCTGTGTGAAAGGACAGACAGACAGAAAGTGCTGTTCGTAAGTTTATTCTTCATAGAATAAAAATAAAATTATAAAGAAGTGGGAAAGGACTTGGATGATAGGGGAGAACTGATTAATTGAACAAAGCAGGAAGCATCATCGTTCACGGGGAAAGGGACAGGTATACCTGTAAATCACAAGAAATGATCCAGTCCCTCAGTAGTTAAACCCCATGGCTGCACAGTA
This sequence comes from Ichthyophis bannanicus, assembly GCA_033557465.1. Taxonomy (NCBI): domain Eukaryota; kingdom Metazoa; phylum Chordata; class Amphibia; order Gymnophiona; family Ichthyophiidae; genus Ichthyophis; species Ichthyophis bannanicus. Next base: position 295,846,707 of record CM066040.1, on the reverse strand, counting down.
TCCAACCTCTTTATATCCACTGTTGTTTGTGCTGGCTTAGAATGCAACCATCGGTATGGTTGAACTACCATTAAATATTGAGGTAGAATCACCCATTTTTTGAAGATATTTGGGCATCAGCAGATAATAAAATAAATATTTTTTGTTTCGTGAATGCAGGCAGTCTACCTTAAATCTTTTTGGTCAGTTGGATTGGGAGACTTTTGGCCGATCAGTCTGCTCCTCCATATATTTAAACTTGAAGGACTAGAAAAAGGGACTGTTACTTCTGAAGAGAGATCTGCAACTGAGAGTATATACTTCTGGTAATTTTCTAAAAGGAATTCTTTGTATTAAAGCTAATTAATCTGTGAACCCACTATTTTTTGTTAAATCAGTCAGGGCCTAGTAGCTGCAGTTTAAGTTTAAATATAAAACACAGAGGAGAACTTTCTGGTTACATTTCATACCCAGCAGAGAGCTTGTAGTTTAAATTTAATAGTCACTCAGGGCCTAGTAACAGCAAAGTACTTTTAGTTTAAATTTAAAACACAGAAGAGAGCTTTCTGGTTACATTTGGAACCCAGCAGAGAGCTTGTAGTTTAAATTTCATAAGAAGTTAGAGCCTAGCAGCAGCTAAGAGCTATAATTTAAATCAAATCAGAATTTAGCTTACCTCAGCAGCACAAGACGGGGTACTGTGTAGCAGCCCTCTTTTAATAAGTGTTATTTCCCTCCCTCCCTCCCCACACCCACCCACCCCTGGGATAATCGTAGCTTTATAGGTACTTACACATCTTAAAAGACAGGAGGTGCTCTCAGGTGAAGCACAGTTACTTACCTGTAACAGGTGATCTCTTGCAACAGCAGGAATAAGTCTTCACATATGGGTATCGTCGGTACCGACGGAGCCTGCACGGGAACGCTCCCCAGCGTCCTTAAAGAAAGCTTTTGGGAGCATCCCACAGCGCCTGCGCGCTGCCTTCCCGCCTTTCCTAACTGCCTCTCTCCAGTTCGAGTTTTAAAGCTGAGACAAAGAGAGAGAGAGAGAGGAAAGGAAAGATAGATAGAGAGATACAACTCCTAGGGGAGGTGGGTGGGTTGTGAAGACTTATTCCTGCTGTTCCCAGAGATCACCTGTTACAGGTAAGTAACTGTGCTATCTCCAGGAACAAGCAGGAATGAGTCTTCACATATGGGGACTCCCCAGCTAGAGATGCCTGGGAGATCACCCAGATTGTGAGTCCCTGGGAAGGGCTCTATCTCTACCCATGAATCTCAGGCATCCAGTTCAGGGATGGAGGGTAGGAGTTGATTAGGTATGGAACAGGTGTTTGAGAACAGCCTGACCAAACAAGACATCCCGGCGGGAGTCCTTGTCCAAGCAGTAATGGGCTGTGAAGGTATGAACCGATGCCCAAGTGGCTGCTCGACAGATTTGGTCGATGGACACAGAGTTTAGATGAGCCATAGAGGTTGCCATGGCCCTCACATTGTGAGCTGTGACATGGCCCTCCAGAGAAAGGTTCTTACTTTGGTAGGCGAAGGAAATACACTGAGCAATCCAATTGGACAGAGTTCTCTTAGAGACTGGAAGCCCTAAATGAGAAGGATCAAAAGCAACAAAAAGTTGAGAGGACTTTCTATGTTGCTGTGTCCTGTGCAAGTAGAAAGCAAGTGCTCTTTTACAATCCAGGGTATGAAGATTCCTCTCTGCACTTGATGCATGAGGTCCTGGAAAAAAGACAGGTAAAAAGACCTCCTGGTTCAGATGAAAAGGTGAGACCACTTTAGGCATAAAGTGTGGATTAGTTCTGAGGACTACCTTGTCATGATGGAACCTTGTATAAGGAGGATTAGCCACTAAAGCTTGCAGCTCACTAATACGGCGAGCTGAAGTGACTGCAATGAGAAAAATTACCTTCCAAGAAAGGAATTTTAAGGAGGTAGTGGCTAAGGGTTCAAAAGGTGGCTTCATAAGCTGGCCAAGAACCAGATTCAAGTCCCAGGCCACTGGAGGTGGTCTAATGGGAGGTTTAGTCAAAAGAAGGCCTCTCATGAATCTTGCTATCAGAGGATGAGAGGAAATAGGTTGTCCATTGAGAGGCTTAAGGGATGCTGCAATAGCACTCAAATGGACTCTGATTGAATTTGTCTTAAGGCCTGCATGGGATAAATGCAGCAAATAGTCCAGTAAAGAATGCAAAGGTATTGCAAGAGGGTTGAGACCTTTCTCTGCACACCAAATGGAAAAGCTTTTCCATTTAAAAGCATATGAACGTCTGGTGGAAGGCTTTCTGGAAGCATGAAGGATATCCTTCACTTGCTGAGAAAGTTGTAAATCTTGAAGGTCTAGGCGTTCAGCAACCAGGCCCTGAGATGAAGAGACTGAGGATTTGGGTGCCACAAGGTTCCCTCCTCCTGGGAGAGGAGATCTGGAGCAGACCCCAGGTCTAGGGAGGGAGCTTGAGAGAGATGCAGAAGTAGAGGGTACCACACTTGGCGTGGCCAAAGTGGTGCTATGAGGATCATAGTCCCTTTGTCTCTCTGAAGCTTGAACAGAGTCTTGGGGATTAGGGGAATAGGTGGAAAGGCATAAAGGAAGTCTTTCCCCCAATGAAGGAGGAAGGCATCCCTGGCCTGAACTCCCTGACATGGAATCCTGGAAAAGAACCGGGGAAGTTTGGCATTCCACGGACTTGCAAACAGGTCTATGTCTGGGGTACCCCAAATCCGAAAAATTCTGGCTATCTGGTCCCCATGGAGGGACCATTCGTGCGGAAGCAGAACTCGACTGAGTCTGTCTGCCCAAGAGTTTTGAACTCCTGGAAGATATACTGCCATGAGATGGATTTGATGCTCTCTGGCGAAGGCCCACAATCTCAGAGCTTCGTTGCAAAGCGACAGAGAGCCAGTTCCCCCCTGCTTGTTCACGTAGAACATAGCTACCTGGTTGTCCGTGTGGATGAGGACTGTCTTGTAGCTGAGCAGGGTGTGGAAGACTCTGAGAGCCAGAAAAATTGCTCTGAGCTCTAAGAGGTTGATATGAAGATATGTCTCCTGTGGAGACCAGATGCCCTGGGTCGAGAGATCTTGTAGATGAGCCCCCCAACCCTTTGGAGAGGCATCTGTTGTAAGGGTTGCTTGGGGTAACACCTGTTGAAAGGGGGACCCCAGCAACAGATTCTGAGTGGACTTCCACCAGTGGAGGGACGAAAATAGACGACTGGAGGTTGCTATTTTGTCTGACAGGCAACCTGATGCCTGGGTCCATTGGGTGGATAGGGTCCACTGAGCTGCTCTCATGAAAAGGCGAGCATAGGGAACCACATGCACCGTGGATGCCATGTGGCCTAAAAGTTGCAACATCTCTCGAGCAGTTAAATGGGATTTTAACTGAATCTGGGAGGCTAACTGCACCAAGCGTAGGCAACGGGCCTGGGGAAGATAGGCCCTTGCAGTTGTGGTATCCAGTAAGGCCCCTATGAACTCTAGAGACTGAGTAGGGGTAAGATGGGATTTTGGAATGTTGATTACCAGTCCCAGATACTGAAGAACACGCATTGTGCAGGCTAGAGAAGTATGGGCCTCTGACTGGGATGGAGCTCAGATGAGCCAGTCGTCCAGATATGGGAATACGAATATCCCTAGAGTGCGTAGGAATGCAGCTACTACTGCCATGCATTTTGTGAACACTTGGAGCAGAGGCCAGACCGAAAGGAAGCACTTTGTATTGGTAGTGCTTTCCTTGGTACAGGAAGCGAAGGAATCTTCTGTGTGTTGGATGGATGAGAACATGGGTGTACGCATCCTTGAGATCTAGAGAACAAAGCCAGTCCTGACTCTGGAGGTATGGAAGGAGAGTTCCGAGAGAAGTCATCTTGAATTTCTCCTTGCATAGAAACTTGTTCAATTCTCTGAGATCTAATATGGGTCTGTAGCCCCCTGTTTTCTTTGGGATGAGAAAATAGGGGGAGTAGAACCCTGAACCCTGTTGAAGAAGGGGTACTTCTTCTATTGCCCCCTGGGCAAGAAGGGTAGCAATCTCCTGACCTAGAAGGTTGAGGAGAGATGTTTGAGAATTGAACTGTTTCACCATGGTTTGAGGAGGAAGGTTTAAGAAATGAAGTTTGTACCCCTCCCTTATGATGGAGAGGGTCCATTGCTCTGCTGTAATTTGTTCCCATCTGGGAGCAAAGTGAGCTAACCTTCCTGGGATGGTGAGGGGCTCTGGATGTTCTAGAGCTAGAAAGGCTAAGTTCTCTAGTGGAAAGTCAAAGGCCCTAAGGAGGCTGAGGCTGTTGGGCCGTAGCAGTCCTCGCAGCCTGGGTTTTGGCCTGTTTTGGTTGTTGTTGCCTCTTTGTAGCAAAACGACCTTGAGAAGAGGCCTGACAATAAGAAGAAAATTTTCCTTTCTTTGGGAAAGATCCCTTTTTGAACAACCTCTTTTTGAAAGGAGCAGTAGTAGACTTGGAAAGTCTATCTAAAGCAGAATTTTCAGCATCCATCTGGTTGGCCTTTGCTTGCCAATCTTTGCCAAACAGGTTTTCGCCTGTACAGGGAAGGTTACCTAGACCATCCTGTACCCAGGATTCCAAATCAGAGGCTTGCAACCAAGCAACTCTGCGTGCACCTATGGCAATGGCCGAGGCTCTACTGACCCCCTCAAAAGAGTCAAAGGCTGCACGGTTGGAAAACTTGGATACATCCTGTGCCTGTTTAAGCCAGGTGATATATTCTTCTCTCTTATCTTCTGACATAAAAGGAGATAAAGTTTGCAGATGATCTGTAACTTATTTTAGAAACATCCCCATATAGAGACTATAGGAGTTGATTCTGGCTACAAGCATACTGGCCTGGAAGATTTTCCTGCCAAAGGCATCTAGGGTTCTGCATTCTCTTCCTGGAGGAGCAGAGGAGTGCCTTTTTGTACTCTTGATCTTTTTCATGGCAGACTCTACCACAATGGAGTGGTGAGGAAGCTGAGTCTTATGAAACCCAGAACAAGGAGGAACACGATACATGGTGTCCAACCTTCTGGAATGAGGGGAGGTGGAAAGAGGAGTCTCCCAGATGCCCAACATGTGTCCATAAAGAATCTCATGTATTGGTAAGGTGGCTGCCTCTTTAGGAGCCTTAGGATATTGTAGGATATCTAATTTTTTGGCTCTAGGTTCAGTCTCAGAGGTCACTGAGATGGACAGGCCTTTGGCCACCTCCCTAATAAAGTCCTGAAAAGACAAGTCTTCAGGAGGAGACATTCTCCTTTTTGGAGAAGAGGGTTCCTGAGGAAGGATCCCCGATGCTTCAATTGAGGCCTCTGAAGAGTCAGAGTCTTCAGAAGAATCGAAGTATCGACTGTCTGGATGCTCTCGTAGAGCCCGATACGCGTACCGGGAAGTATCGACATCGGGAGTAATCGGTACCGAGCCGGTACTGATAGGCATCACTGGATAGCGTACCGCCGCCGTCGATGCTGATGTCGATGTAAGCGGTACTGGTATCGGAACAGGAATCGGATCCTGTACCGGAATCGGTACAGGTACCGACAACGGGGTTTGTTGCGGTACCGTAGGCGTTGCAGCTTGAATAAATGCTGTGATGGCACGCTGCATGGTCAGAATATTCTGATCCATCGACGCCACCAATGTCTGGATATCGGTACCGGTAGAAACTGCCGGTACCCCAGAACATTGTAACAGGTGATCGGTCGAGGCCGTGCCATCGATGTCAACCTGTGACCCCATAGGTAGTGCTTTGGAAGCCGGAGCCTCCCGCCGGGGTAACTTTGCCGGTGTGGTATCCTCAAGAGTAAGCCCGGGGGCATCTCGATACTTAGAGGGAGATGAACTCTTTGAGGACCGGCCAGATTTAAGTTTGGTTACCTGAGATCCATGGGATGAAGAAGCAGCCCTGGAAGACGTCAATGCCACAGAAGCTGCATCGGAGGGAAACAGGGTACTGAGCTTAGCTGCCCGATTCTGTAACCCTCTTTTGGACATCATAGAACAGGACTCACAATCCGCAATGGAGTGGTCAGGACCTAAAACTTTTAGACACCAGTCATGGGTGTCAGTGACAGAAATAGTGCTACTGCACTGTGTGCATTTTTTAAACCCGGAGGCGGGTTTTTCCATGAGGGAAAAATATCTCTGTAGGCCTAAGGCCCCAGAAGAAAAATGCACTGAAAAAGTAGAAGTTTGTTTTTTTTTTTTTTAAAGAAAGAAAAAGAACCGGTAGTACCGGTGCGGAATTGAGAAGGCAGACATGCGACTAAAGAAAAATAAAGAAAATAAGAAATTCTTCAGCAGTGACAGGAAACACGATCTGCTGGCTCCGCAGAAAAGAAGAACTGGAGAGAGGCAGTTAGGAAAGGCGGGAAGGCAGCGCGCAGGCACTGTGGGATGCTCCCAAAAGCTTTCTTAAAGGACGCTGGGGAGTGTTCCCGCGCAGGCTCCGTCGGTACCGACGATACCATATGTGAAGACTCATTCCTGCTTGTTCCTGGAGATAGCTCCTTACCCAAATCAGTCATACACTAAGGACCTGAGATTAGTTAAGCTTCAGGTGAACAAGGTTTATTACACGTATTAGGTACAGTTTTATTAGTATAAATATCCATAGCAACCCTTAGTAAGTAAAGAACTTACATCTAAACACAAACTTAAAACTAAGATGCAGACAGCAGTCCAGCAGCGGGATGGGGGCTTTCCAGTCTTTTGCATTGAGTGTCACATGTATGATTTTCTCCCAGTTGGTGAGAGGTCTTACGTGTGCACTAGGTGCAAGGAGCTCTTTGCTCTCAGGGAACCCCGGTATCGACTGGGTCAGTGTCACGTCAGGACATGCTAGGGAGATAAAGTTCCTAGATGAAATAAATGACTGCTTCTTGGAGCAGCTGGTTCATGAACCGACCAGAGGGGAAGCCATATTAGACCTAGTCCTTAGTGGAACACCAGATCTAGTGCAAGAGATAAGGGTGTTGGGGCCACTTGGCAATAATGATCATAGCATGATCGCCTTTGATTTCATTAGTGGAGGAGGGATAGTAAGGAAATCCACAGTACTACCTTTTAACTTTCGAAAGGGAAACTGATAAAATGAGGAAAACAGTTAAGAAAAAACTAAACGAAGCAGTTGCGAAGGTTAAAGACGAACATCAAGTTTGGGTGTTGTTGAAAAATACTATCTTGGAAGACCAGACCAGCTGTATTCCACGCTTTAAGAAAAGTGGAAGGAAGTCCAAAAAACTGCCAGCATGGTTAAAAGGTGAGGTCAGAGAGGCTGTTGTTGCCAAAAAAGCATCTTTCAGGAAATGGAAAAAAGAGCCAAACGACGAAACCTGGAAACAGCACAAGCACTGGCAAGTCAAATGCAAGGCATTGATAAGGCAGGCAAAGAGAGAATTTGAGAAGAAGCTTGCTGCGGAAGCAAAAACGCGAAATAAAGATCTTTACAAGTACATTCGTAGCAAAAAACCTGTGAGAGAGTCAGTTGGTCCATTAGATGATAAAGGGGTTAAAGGAGCACTAAGAGGCGACATGGCGATAGCGGAGAAACTGAATGAATTCTTTGCTTCGGTCTTTACTGAGGAAGATGTAGGGATGTTACCCATGACTGAAGTGGTATTTAAAGGTGCGGAAGAATTGAAGGAAATATCGATACGTCGGGAAGATGTATTACAACTATTAGATAAACTGAAGAGTAGCAAATCACCTGGGCCAGATGGTATACATCCAAGGGTGTTGAAAGAACTGAAATACGAGATTGCAGACCTGCTATTAGTAATCTGTGAACTATCATTAAAATCATCTCTAATACCTGAAGATTGGAGGATCGCCAATGTAACACCAATTTTTAAAAAGGGTTCCAGGGGTGATCCGGGAAACTACAGACCGGTGAGCCTGACGTCAGTACCGGGAAAAATGGTAGAAACCATCATAAAGAATAAAATTACTCAGCATGTAGATAGTCATGACCTAATGGGAGACAGCCAACATGGCTTTAGACAAGGAAGATCTTGTCTTACTAATCTGTTATGTTTTTTTGAAGGAGTGAATAATCAGGTGGACAAAGGTGAGTCTGTTGATATTGTGTATCTGGACTTTCAGAAAACCTTTGACAAGGTCCCTCATCAGAGACTTTTGGCAAAACTAAAGAGTCATGGGATAGGAGGCAGTGTACTATTGTGGATCAGGAACTGGTTAAAAGATAGAAAGCAGAGGGTAGGGCTAAATGGCCAATTTTCCCAATGGAGAAAGGTGAATAGTGGTGTACCCCAGGGATTTATGCTGGCTCCGCTGCTTTTTGACATATTCATAAATGACCTGGAAAGTGGAATAATGAGTGAGGCTATCAAATTTGCAGATGACACAAAACTATTTAAAGTTGTTAAAACCCAAGAGGATTGTGGAAAATTGCAAGAGGTTCTTGATAAATTGGAAGACTGGGCATCAAAATGGCAGATGAAATTTAATGTGGACAAGTGCAAGGTTATGCACCTAGGGAAGAACAACCCAAACTATGGTTACACGATGTAAGGTTCCACATTAGGAACCACCACCCAGGAAAAAGATTTAGGCGTCATTGTGGATACCATGTTAAAACCCTCGGCCCAGTGTGCAGCGGCGGCCAAGAGAGCAAATAGAATGCTAGGTATGATACGGAAAGGAATGGAACATAAAACAAAAGATATTATAATGCCTCTATATCGTTCCATGGTGAGACCGCACCTTGAATATTGTGTGCAATTCTGGTCGCCGTATCTTAAAAAGGATATAGCGATTTTAGAAAAGGTTCAGAGAAGAGCCACCAAAATGGTAAAGGGGATGGAAGGATACTCCTATGAAGAAAGGCTAAAAAGGTTGGGGCTCTTTAACCTGGAAAAGAGACGGCTGAGGGGAGATATGATAGAAGTCTATAAATTAATGAACGGAGTGGAACGGGTAAACGTAGATCGATTGTTTACCTTATCAGAATATAGAAAGACTAGGGGACATGCAATGAAGCTACAGGGTAAACTATTTAAGACTAATAAAAGAAAATATTTTTTCACTCAACGTGTAATCATACTCTGGAATTTGTTACCAGAGGATGTAGTAAAGGCTGCTAGTGTAGCTGGGTTTAAAAAAGGTTTGGACAAGTTCCTGGAGGAAAGGTCCATAAACCATTATTAAGAAGGGACCCAGGATATCAATGCTTGAACCAATACAAGCATTGTGGAATCTGTGTCCCTTGGGGAAACTGCTAGGTACGTATGACCTAGATTGGCCACTGTTGGAAACAGAATACTGGGCTTGATGGACCTTGGTCTGACCCAGTATGGCATATCTTATGTTCTTATGTTCTTATTGAATAGTATCTTGGCTACCAACAGTGTCGGTGAGACGGCGTACAGGAGAACGTCCGTCCACGGGACGGGGAACGCATTAGCTGCCACCCAGGACAGGTACGGCTGGTGGAAGCAGAATTGGGGCAACTGCGTGTTGTCTGGATTGGCAAACAGATCCATCAAGGGTATGCTCCAGTGATGAAACAGCCATGAGGCTACTACTGAAACCAGGTGCCACTCGTGCAGTTGGAGGACCCTGCTCAGTTTGTCTGCCGGGGCATTGTCCTGGCCCAGGAGGTACAATGTCCTTAGGACCATCCCTCTGCTTGCAACTGGGGTACGACTCTGTCCCCCCTTTTGGTTCATGCAGAACATTGTGACCGGATTGTCGGTCTGGATCAGTACCGAGTGGTGCTGCAGTTGGTGGCAGAAGGTTTGGAGAGCTAGGTATATTGCCCAGAGCTCTAGCAGGTTGATTTGCATCCGGGATTCCCTCTGGGACCAGCAGCCTTGCGTCTGGAGGCTCTCACAATTCGCTTCCCAGCCAATTAGAGAGGCGTCTGTGGTGAGGACCTTTTGGGGGTTGGGTGCCTGGAAGGGCATCCCGGTTTGAAGGTGATGTGGAATCTGCCACCAACCGAGGGAGTCTGTCAACTGATGGATCACCTTCACTTTGTCCCTGAACCTACCTTTAGCTTGAGTCCACTGACAGCAGAGGCACCCCTGGGCTGCTCTCATGTGCAGGTGGGCATATGGGTCACATGGACCATGGAGACCATGTTTGCCAAGAGGAGGAGTAGGAGCCAGGCCAGTAGCATCTGGCGACGGTGTACCTCTGCAACCAATTCCCTGAGGTGTTCTGATCTCTCTTGAGGGAGGAAGGCTTTTGCCCGGAGGGTATCTAGTTGCACCCCTATGAATTCTAGGTGCTGGGCCAGAGTAAGGTGGGACTTGGGGTAGTTTATGATGAAGCCCAGATGCTGCAGGGTGTTGATGGTGCGCCTGGTGGCGCATTGTGCTTTTGCAGCCATGTCCCCCTTTATGAGCCAGTAGTCCAGATAAGGGAAGACGAAGGCCCCTTGGAGCATAAGATGGGCTGCAACCACCGTCAGGCACTTTGTGAAGACCCTTGGCGACGAGGCCAGACCAAAGGGCAGCACTCTATATTGGAAGTGCTGTCCTCCCATCATGAACCAGAGGTATTTTCTGTGGCTGGGATGAATTAGGATGCGAGTGTAGGCATCCTTTAGGTCTAAGGAGCATAGCCTCCCTGCTGGAGGAATGGGAGTAGTGTCCCAAAGGAGAGCATCTTGAACTTCTCCCTGACCAGAAATCTGTTGAGCTCTCGCAAGTCAAGGATGGCCTTGAGGCCCCCCGTCTTTTTGGGGATGAGGAAATACCTGGAATAGAAGCCTGTGCCCCAGAGATGTTTTGGCAATGGCTCAAAAGCTTTGTTGTCATTTAGGCCTGCTACATTTAGCTCAGTGAGGAGTAGTCTGGTGAAGGAGAGGCCTGGTGGGCTTCCCTGGGAAGTACGATGGCAGCGCCTGTTGTAGGTGGAGGCGGTACCCTCCTTGACCACCTGTAGCACCCTAGGTAGGTGTCGGTGGTGATGGCTGTCCACCTGTGGGCAAACAGGGCTAGGCAGCCCCCTGTGGGCAGCAGAGAGCCCCCTGGGTGTAGGGCGGTCATGCCCAGGCAGTCAAAAACTCCCCCCAGGTTGGGCTGGAGCCAGCACCTTGTGCTTTAGGGCCTTTTGTTTTCTGGGACCATGCCCCTTGCCTTTTTGTTGCTGGCCCTGATGAGGGGCCGAGAAGAACTGGAAGTATGGAGTACCGCTAAAGTCTCCTTTCTTCCTCGGGAAGAAAGAGTTTTCCTCTGGGCTTTCTTTTGGGGCTGCACAGAGGTCTTCTTTGAGAGTCGTGTTCTCGTCACTTACTCAATCTCTATTGCTGCCTTATCCACCATGGGCTTCCCGAATGTTTTCTCCTATGCAGGGGAAGTCTATCAACTTGTCCTGCACCAATTGCTCCAGGTTAGATGAATGCTGCCATCTCCGTGCCCCAATGCCTGTGGCAGCCACCCTGGCTGATAACTCGAAGCCATCATAGGTTGCCCTGGACAAAAACTTTGAGCATTCTTGAACCTCTGCAAGGGTTCCCCATCGAGGTCTGCCGAGAACCCACCAAGCTCCTTTGACAGGTCCTTCAGGTACATGCCAACATAGAGCTGGTAGAACTGAATCCAGCATGTTAGCATCGAGCCCTGAAAATCTTCCGGCCGAGGGCATCGAGGGTTCAGGCCTCCCTGCCAGGTGACACCAACGAATAAGTTTTTTGGCTCTAAAGCTGGCATATTGCATACTCTATGACCATGGAGTTGTGGGGAAGTTGGGTCTTTTGAGCTTTGGCACACCCGGTACATGGTGTTGAGGTGCCTATTAACAATTGTGACCGATGCCAGTGTTTCCCACATCTGGAGGAGGCGGTGGTCAAGGATCGGGGGGCACCAGTACTGTAAGGGTTTCCTTCAAGGGTTCCTAATAAAGGAATATCTTCAATTCTTTGATGCGCGGGTCCTCCTCGGTCTCAATAGTGAGAGCCTTAGCCGTGTCCTGCATAAAATCGAGGAACACAATGTCCTTGGGCGTGGCATGGCATCGGGTCGTCGGGTGAGATGGGTCTGAGGGCACATCCTGATGTTGCCTCATGTCCGGATACTCCTCGTCCTCAATCTCCCATTCGGACTCTAAGTCCAAAGCTGATGCCATGTGGTCGCCTTGGTCAAGGGCTGCTCTCGGTGGTCCATGACCTCCAGAGGATCTTTGGTCCAAGCCACAGGCACTTTCTGGGCATGACTGGTGCCCCAAGGAATGGGACCTGGATCTCATCCAGCACCGGGGTCTCGCTCAAGGCTGATGGCACTTGAAGACTGGCTCGACGTCCAGGAAAGCCCTTGATGTCAAGGGTCCCTTTGTTGGGGCAGATGAACTGGATGAGCCACACATGAACACCCGCTGCATGGCCACAAGGCTCTTCAGGGCTGCCATTGTGGTTTCCATACCAGTTGGTTCTGCAGCCTTCTACATGGGCACCAAGGATTTCAGGCCCAGCATCAGTACTATCGAGGGGGAGTCTTTGATGGGGATGGCCTTGGAGGTCTGAGGCCATTTGGTGGGTGCCGATGACTCCTTACAGGGAAGCTTGGCAGACCACTCCTGCCCTGACTCCTCAGACTCACGCCTGGGGCTGCAGATCCTGGGGTGGGATTTCTCCTTCTTCCCAGATCTGTCTTCCAAGGTAGTATTTGATGATTTCCTCTTCTTGTGCTCTACCTCTGGGAATTTCCATTTGGAGGAACCATGGCCGCGGGACTCCAAGGAGGCTCTAGCTTCGTGGGGCACCGAGGTATCAGAGGGGACCCTGGCACGTGGTGTCACCAGAGACTCTGGTGTGGAATTAGATTTTTGAAAAGATTTTTCTGCTGCTGATGGCGGCTCTTTAAGGCCTTAGAGGTCATGGTTCTGCAGAGCTTGCAGTCTGAGTCGTCGTGCTTTGAGCTGAGACATCAGAGGCAGCAGTCGTGTGGGTCAGTGAGTGGCATCTTTTTGCCACACTGGTCATACTTTTTGAAGCCACTGGAGGCCATCAGAAAAAGGGGGTCCCCACCTCCCAGCAGGGTACCGAGATATTTGGCTGAACGCCGGTCGAAGGACACCTCGATGAAAAATGAGAGAAGGGATAGATGAACCTGAGGAGTGATGCTGAGGCGAGCTGGCTCGGGGACAGGAAGGAACTAGTATGCAAACCGGACAAAACTCAATAATAAAATCAAAAATTTTCCAAGGAAAACTGGACAGCGTCCAAAGGGGTCCATGGAAAAAAGGAGACTGAGGCAAGATGGCATCCTTGGGCAGGAAATGGACCTCGCATGAGTGGTGCATCTCCCAAAGGCTTTCTTTGAAAGCTGGGGAAATGCTTCCGCATGGGCTTCGTTGGCACAGACGTTATCCACATGTGAGGACTGACTTCCTGCTTGTTCCCATAGAAAAGACAGACACCCTGGAAGTTATAAATAACATGAAGGAGGATCTAGTGAAGCTTGAACAATGGTCTATAATTTGGTAGTGAAGCTGAATTTAAAAAAATGCAGGGTCAGGTACTTGAACTGCAAAATCCAAGGGAGTGGTACAGTATAGGGGCTGAAGCACTTCCGTGCAAGAACAGCAGGACCTGGGGTGATCATATCTGATGACCTTAAGGTTTCTAAACTGGTTAAAAAAGATGAAGGTCAATGGATAGCAACATGACTCATCGGTGGGAACTGGAGAGAGGCCATATTCTCTGTTTTCTCTTTGACAATTTCCTACAGTGTATTACTGCTAGCATCCAGGAACCATTACAGTTTTTAGCAATATTTCCTTTATTACCTTTCGTATCATTGACATTTAGCTTTCTGTTCTTCTTGTTGAGTTCCAGCATACATTCAAGATCGTGGGCATGTGTTCTGGTGATTTTCAGCTCCTTCCGCAAGTCATTAATCTCTTTAATCAGTGAGACATTTTCCTGACCAAAGTAAAAAACAAAAAAGCAAGGCACAAGATCAGATTTCTTAATGTTCACTACCTGAGTATCTTAAGCATGTCACAAATAGAGGCTGTTCAGAGAGAGACGTTTGAAAGAAGACAGAAGGATGAACAAATTTCAGCCTCTACAATCGACAGGCATCGTACACCAGATAATCATTTCTAGTTATTACTGAGGCCTCCATTTGCTTGACAATGTAGTTACTCACCTGTAGCAGGTGTTCTCCATGGACAGCAGGAAGAGTCCTCACATATGGGCGACATCATCCATTGGAGTCCTGCATGGGAGTATTCCCAGCTCCTTCTGAAAACCTTTTGAAGTTCCTCTGCACATGTGCTCATTTTCCCACCTACCACTGCAGCACAATTTTACCTCCATTGAATACTTTAGCTGAGGAGAATACAACTCCTAGGGGACTTCGGCAGGGAAAGCAGAGTGACAGGCCTCTCGAGCATGAAGCACCATGGCAAACCAGTGTAATTGTAAGTTTGCCACACTACATCCGTGGAGCCGGTCGGGATTGGGGGGGATGCGCCTGCCCCAGGTGACCGGAGAGGGGGGCTAGGAATGCCACCAAAGTAAAGATGCCCAGTTAACTGTAAGGCAGTCTTTGTTTTTTTTTATTTATCAATCATTTAATATATACTACAACCAACCATAGGTAAAGGACAATCAGATAGAAAAAATACATAACAGTTACAGAAAATCAAAAAAGAAGAAAAATTAAGATGATTTCCTTTGATTTGATTTCCTGTACCTATCACACTTTGGTTTCCGTAATGTGGATTTTATCATCTGTAAGGCAGTCTTTGGGTGGAGCTGGGGAAATCCTGGCCTCCATCTGGTTAGCAGCGATATTCAGCCACCAACCAAATGGCTTATTTTTTATTTTGTATTTTCCTGTATGCGTTTAATACCTTATACTATTAATTTTTTGTTTGCTTTATTTTGCAATGCAATTTATTCCATAGTGGCTCTGGTGCTTGCCCTCTCTGCACTTGCCTTGGTGCGAAGCCCTGACCTCCCCCGGACTTAGTCTGATCCAGTATGGCATTTCTTATGTTCTTATGTTTCCTCAGTGCGAAACCTAGGAGTCATCTTCGACTTAACTCTCTTTCTCTGCACACATCCAACAGATAGCTAAAACCTGTCACTTCTCTCTCTAATAACATCAGCAAAATATGTCTCTACCTTTCTGAACACACTACTAAGACCCTTATCTACTCTCTAGTCAACTCCCATTCTTAAGTACTCTATCCTGCTCCTCGCTCCCCAGGAAGTTGGTCACAGCTTACCTTAGAAGCACAGGACAGGGTACTGCGTAGCAGCCCTCTTTTAATAAGTCTTATTTCCCTCCCATCCCCTACACCCAACCACCCCTGGGATAATCGTAGCTTTATAGGTACGTACACATCTTAAAGGAAAGGAGCTGCTCTCAGGTGCAGCTGTTTATCCAAATCAGTCATACATTAAGGACCTGAGATTAATTAAGCTTCAGGTGAACAAGGTCTATTAAAAGTATTAGGTACACTTTTATTAGTGTAAGTATCTACAGCAACCCTTAGAATGCAAAGAACTTAAAGATCTGAACGCAAGCTTAAAACTAAGATGCCGACAGCAGTCCAGCAGCGAGATGGGGACTTTCCAGTCTTTGCATTGAGTGTCACATGTACGATTTTCTCCCAGTTGGTGAGAGGTTTTACGTGTGCACTAAGTGCAAGGAGCTCTTTGATCTCAGGGAACGAGTCCATTCTCTAGAGGCTAGAGTAGCAGACCTGGAAGACATAAGACAGAGAGGTACATAGACGAGACCTACAGGGATATAGTCCTGAAGTTTCACCTCTAGTCTAGCAGCATCCCTGTTGCCATGGAGGAGAGAGGTCATGTGACAGGAGAGCATCACCCTGGTGTGGCAGGAAGTGATCCTGTAACTAGCACCTGTCCTCCAGGTGATGTAAAACCCTCTCGCACTGAGGAAGTTTCTCCAGGACCATGTGCCCATGAGGGAAGGGTTAGGACAGCCATTATAGTTGGTGATTCGATCATTAGGCATGTAGATAGCTGGGTGGCTGGTGGACGTGAGGATCGCCTGGTTACATGCCTGCCTGGGGCGAAGGTAGCGGACCTCACGTGCCACCTAGATAACATCTTAGATAGTGCTGAGGAGGAGTCTGCTGTCTTGGTACATGTCGGTACCAATGACATACAAAAATGTGGTAGGGAGGTTCTAGAGCCGGGGTCTCAAACACGTGGCCACCTAGATAACATCTTAGATAGTGCTGGGGAGGAGTCTGCTGTCTTGGTACATGTCGGTACCAATGACATACAAAAATGTGGTAGGGAGGTTCTAGAGCCGGGGTCTCAAACAATCTTGTGCGGCCCGCGATGCATTTGGCCCGGCGTGTTAAGCAGCTGGCCGGTAGAGTAAAAAAAAATCCAAACTTGCTGCTGCTGCCGCCGCCGCCGCAGTATCAAGCGTCCCGCGGCGCCCCCCTGCCCGGCAGAGTCCTCTGCTCTCTGCAGCATCAGCTCCAAAAGCGGCGTCTCAATTCCCACCGCTTTTGGAGCTGAAGAGAGTTTCTCTCTCGCTGCTCTTCAGAGCCACGAGAGAGAAACTCTCTCTCTTCGCGGCTCTGAAAGCCGCCGCTTTTGGAGCTGATGCTGCAGGGAGGAGAGGACTCTGCCGGGCAGAGGGGCCCGCGGGATGCTTGATACTGCGGCGGCGGCAGCAGCAGCAAGTTTGGATTTTTTAAAATCTACCTGGGCTGATGGGGGGGAGGGGGGTTAGGACTGGTAATGGGCTATGGAGGGGGTTAGACTGAAAATGGGGTGATGGGGGTAACACTGAAAATGGGGTGATGGGGGGTTAGGACTGGTCATGTACTTGAGGGGTAAGACTGAAAATGGGGTGATGGGTAAGACTGGAAGTGGGCTATGGGGGGTTAGGACTGGTAATAGGCTATGGGTGGGCTAGGACTGGTAATGGGCTGGAGGGCTTGCTAGGACTGGAAATGGGCTGAGTGGAAGGGGGGGCTTGAACTGCAAATGGCTGATGGGGAGGGGGGCTTGGAATAGAAATGGGCTGTGAGGGGAGGGAGTTAGCACTGGAATTGGGCTGATGGGGGGAGCTAGGATTGGAAATGGGCTGATGGGGGGCTAGGACTGAAAATGGGCTGATGCAGGGACTAGAAGGAGCGGGTGCTGTCTGGAGCTGGAACTTGAAGGGAGCTGATGTTGGGGGAGGATTAGAATGGGATGGAGCTGGGAGAGTGAAATGGAGAGGGGAAAAATATTGTGTGTGGGAGGGAAGACAAATCTACAATTGGCCAGGTTTTGGGAGAGTAAGTGGGGATTGAGGATGGAGGGGTAAAATTTGAGTGGATGAAATAGGAATGAGGAAAGAGCAAAAGGAGAGAGATTATTTATTTATTTAACATTTCTTATATACCGCGCTATTTGTCATCAGAGCGGTTTACAATGTAACAATAAAACACATAGGCCAAATAACTGGCTTTCATTTACAGATAACAAGGAATTAAAATGGAGGTAAACCAGGGGAACTATATACAATCGTTGAAATTAGTATGTTAAAGCAGATGTAGAGAGAATTGAAAAAAACTAGAAGAGAGAAGAAAGGACAAATGGACAGCAGACGATGGAGAGTTAGCAGAAGGCACGAAGAAATCAGAAGAAAGTGGCTGGAACAATTGCAACTGAAAAGAAATGCACAAAAGGTAGAAAAATATCTCTTTATTTTGAATTTATTAACTGGAATATGTCAGCTCTGGGAAATGTGCATCAATAACGTCAGCGCTTTGTTTAGTACAAGAGGAAATTAATTTATAGTTTTATTTCTACAGTGTTGTTGTACATTCCAAGTTGGGCTTTTGGGGTTCCCAGTTTAATTATTGTCTTCTTGTTTCTAAATTTTGATTCCTTGTTTGGTGATGGTGTATGTCCTGCATGCGTAACTGAGCTGAGGTATTCTGTTTATGTAATTCCTATTTGAGATTACTACTTATTCTCTTTCCCCAGTAGGTCATGTATTGTTGTTCTCTGAAATGTATTGATTTAATATTTGCAGTGTTACCTTTTGATAGGTAGGGTATGGTGCTTTGTGAGTCCTGGTAGTGCTGTTAGGATATGGCGGGTTTGCTATGGGTTCTAAATGGGCAGTGTTTGTTTGTAGTAGTTCCTAATGTGCCTGGCGGTTGGCACTGGATTATAGTAATGTAGAAATCTTTTAGTCTTTCTTTATCCATACACTCATTAATAGGCATGTTTACTAAAAGTTAGGGTATGGTAACATTATGCAAATATTTATGCAAACGAGGCCCCTCATCTTATGCGGCCCCCAGGGTTATTTTACAAGTCCTCATTTGTCCCTCAAAGCAATTTGAGCTTGAGACCCCTGTTCTAGAGCATAATTTAGGCTTTTAGGTAGGAAGTTGAAATACATAACTTCCAGGGTAGCATTCTCAGAAATGCTTCCCGTTCCCAGAACCCAAAAGGCAGGCAGAGCTCTGGAGTCTCAATGCGTGGATGAGACGATGGAGCAAGGATAAGGGTTTTGGATTTGTTAGGAACTGGGGAACATTCTGGGGAAAGGAGGGGCTCTTCCGAAGGGATGGGCTTCACCTTAACCGGGATGGAACCAGGCTGCTGGCATTAACCTTTAAAAGGGAGATAGAGCAGCTTTTTAACTAGATAATAGTGGAAAGCCGCCAGTCGCCCAAGAGCACATGGTTTGGAAGAATGTATCCTTGAAGGACACTACCAAAAGCAAAGAGGTTACAAAAAAGAGTAAAACAGCCCAAATGCCCTTGAGTATGGAGCAGACAGAGCTTAAAGATCCCAAATTACCCATGTCTACCAACAGCCAGATTAATATGAATAAAATACAGTCTCTAAAATGCTTGTATACAAATGCTAGAAGTCTAAAGAATAAGATGGGAGAGTTAGAAAGAGTAGATACTCACCTGTAACAGGTGTTCTCCAGGAGCAGCAGGAATCAGTCCTCACATATGGGTGACATCAACGTCGATGGAGCCCTTGCGGAGCATTTCCCAAGCTTTCTATTTATTTATTTATTTATTAACATTTCTTATATACCGCGCTATTTCTCATCAGTGCGGTTTACATCGAACAATAAACACTTGGACTTACAAATTTCGTCCTACGTTTACAGAGAACAAGGGTTTTAACATGGATTTAACTGGGGAAACTATATACATATACAATTTAGCTATAATTGATTAACATGTTAAGGCTCATAACAAGTTTTACAATCCAATTTTAGTTTACAGCGTGTTTGTACTCTGATGGTTAAGAAGGGTTAGAGTGCGGTAGTATCGCACGGTGTGCAATCAGATTGCAGTTTTAGTGTGGATAAGTTCTCCATTGTTTGGTTCTATGAAAGCCTTTGGGAATGCAGGCACGCATGCGCGGTCCCCTTCCCGCCTAAAGGTGCCATCTTGCTCAGTCAAATGACATAGCTAAAAAACAGCACACAAAAATGTAAAATTAAACTATGTACAACTGCAACTCCCAGGGGAGGAGGGAGGGTTGTGAGGACTGATTCCTGCTGCTCCTGGAGAACATCTGTTACAGGTGAGTAACTACTCTTTCTCCAGGACCAAGCAGGAAGTCAGTCCTCACATATGGGTGACTCCCTAGCTCTGGGCTACCAGGAACTCAGGCTGAACAAGAGAACTCCCTCTAGTCCCAGCATCAAAGAAAGGCTTTTCACTAAAAGAACCTCCACCGGTAGCCCAACGGAGGGCTGGAGGGCAGGAGTTGCCTAAACCTCAAAGAGATTCCGGAGTACTACCTGGCCAAAAGCACTGTCCCTACGGGACTCCCTCTCCAGACAGTAATGGGCCGCAAAAGTCTGGCTTGAGGACCAAGTTGCAGCCCTGCAGATGTCTACCAACGGTACAGAGCGGAGATGAGCCACTGAGGCAGCCATTGCCCTGACACGATGGGCCGTGACCCGACCCGATCCTGCAAAGGAAGGTCAGCCACCCTGTAAGCCCAGGTAATACAGTCAGCCACCCAGATGGACAAGGTATGCTTGGACACAGCTAACCCCAAATTATTAGGGTCAAAAGATATGAAGAGCTGAGTAGCTCTTCTATGCCCTTGCATACGGTCAAGGTAGAAGGATAAGGCCCTCCTACAGTCCAGGGTATGCAGAACTTCTTCAGCCTGGCTTGCATGAGGCCTAGGGAAGAATGTCGGAAGAACCACCTCCTGGTTGAGGTGGAAAGAGGAGACAACCTTTGGGAGGAACTTTGGATGAGTCCTAAGGACTACCCTGTTCCGATAGAAGCGGGTGTAAGGCCTGTCACAGACCATGGCCTGAAGCTCACTCACTCACCTGGCCGAGGTTAGGGCTACCAAGAAGAGTGTCTTCCAGGACAGGAAGCGCAGAGGACAAGTAGCCATCAGCTCAAAAGGTGGGCGAGTCAGTTGCTGCAAGACCACATTCAACTCCCACTCAGGAGCTGGAGGATGGATTGGCGGCTTTAGCAAGAGCAAGCCTCTGAGAAACCTGGACACCAAGGGGTGAACCGACAGAGAATGTCCTTCCACCAGTGAGTGGTGAGCTGCTAGAGCTGAGAGGTGGACCCTGGACCCGAATAGAACTGGACTTAAGTCCCTGATTGGATAAGTGCAGTAGGTACTGAAGCACTACTGGTACAGCACAGGAGAAAGGATGTTCTGTACGTAGCTGACACCACACAGAAAACCTTTTCCATTTCAGGGCATAGGTTTTCCTAGTGGACTGCTTTCTAGAGGCTAGGACAACCTCCTCAACTTCCTGAGGTAGGCCCCAGGGAGCCAAAACTACCCTTGCAGCCTCCATGCCATCAAATTGAGAGCTCTGAGATTTGGGTGCAGAAGGGAACCTTGATCCTGAGAGAGAAGGTCGGACTGCAACCCCAGAGGCAGTGGGGGATCCACTGCCAGTTGAAGCAGAAGTGGGAACCAAGGCTGTCTCGGCCATCTGGGAGCTACCAGCAGGACCGAGGCCTTGTCCTGTAGAATTTTGAATAGGGTTCGGGCCACCAGGGGCGTGGGAGGAAACACATACAGGAGGCCCTGGGACCAGGAAATCAGAAAAGCATCTGCTGCTAGCCGCAGAGGATGCAGTTGCCTGGAGCAGAACCTTGGCAGCTGTTTGTTCAATGGACTGGCAAACAGATCTATGGATGGAAGTCCCCATTTCAGGAAAATCTTCTGAACCACTAAGGGATGGAGCTGCCATTCGTGGGGCTGCAGAATCCTGCTCAACCTGTCGGCCAGGTAGTTTTCCTGGACAGGGAGATACACAGCCTTGAGGAACATGTTGTGCCTGAGCGCAAACAAGCAGAGGTCCTGCGCCTCCTGACAAGGGAGCCTGGACCCAGTGCCTCCCTGTTTGTTCACATAAAACATGGCTACCTGATTGTCTGTCTGCACTAAAACAGTCTGGTTGGCCAGGGTTTCCGAGAAAGTCTTGAGGGCTAAACAAATAGCCCTGAGTTCCAGCAGATTGATCTGCTGCGTGGCCTCCCAGGGAGACCACAGGCCCTGGGTGCACTTGTCCAGACAATGAGCGCCCCAGCCTTGCAGGGAGGCATCTGTGGTCAACACCACTGTGAACCCAGGAATCTGAAAAGGCACCCCTTGTAGTAGATTGGGTGGGTGCAGCCACCAGCAGAGGGAGTTCAGGAATGGTCTGGACACCCTTACTCTGTCTCTGAGGCTCCCTGTGGCCTGTGTCCACTGAGTTCTGAGGCACCACTGCGCAGGCCTCATATGGAGCCGGGCATTGGGGGTCACATGTACTGTCGAAGCCATGTGGCCAAGAAGCCTCAGGCAGAGTCCGGCGGAGACCAGTGACTTGCTGAGAAACTGGTTTGCCAAGTTTATCAGTCTTTGGGCTCTGTCTTCTGGCAAGAAAGCCTTTGCCAGCAGAGAGTCCAGCCTTGCTCCTATGAACTCCAAGTTCTGGGAGGGGAGCAAAGTGGACTTTGCGAAGTTTATGACAAAACCCAGGTTTTGAAGAAGAGCAATAGTTCGGAGGGTGGCTTGTCTGGCCTCCTGGCACGTCTGACCCCTGATGAGCCAGTCATCCAGATAGGGGAAGACAAAGATACCCTGATTTCTCAGGTAGGCCGCCACCACTGCTAGGCATTTGGTGAAGACCCTGGGAGCGGAGGTGAGGCCGAAAGGCAGTACTCTGTACTGATAATGGTTTCCTCCCACAATGAACCTGAGGTACTTTCTGTGGTCTGGATGAATGAGGATGTGAGTGTATGCATCCTTGAAATCTAAGGAGCATAGCCAATCTCCCTGCTGGAGGTAGGGCAGAAGTGTTTCAAGAGTAAGCATCTTGAATTTTTCTTTCTCTAGGAACTTGTTGAGATTTCTGAGGTCGAGAATAGGCCGGAGGCCACTGGTTCTTTTTGATATGAGAAAGTACCTGGAGTAGAACCCTTGACCTTGGAGGTGGGGAGGCACAGGCTCCACTGCCTTGTCTCGCAACAGACCTTGGAGCTCCTGAAGGAGAAGATCTGTGTGTAGGGGAGGCCTTGGAGGCTCCCCTGGGAAGTATGGAGGAGGCAGCTGCTGGAAGTGTAGCATATAGCCCTTGTGGACGATGCTCAACACCCAACTGTCCTCTGTGATGAGTGGCCACCTGTGGGCAAACAGGGTAAGTCGACCTCCTGTACAGGGTTGGGAGAGCAGGAACGGAGAGGCTATGCCTAAGGAGTCAAAAAACCCCACCCTGCTGAGTGGGAGCAGAAGCCGGAGGCTTGGGGGCCCTTTGCCTACGGGGCCCATTCCCCTGCCCCTTGGCCTGCTGACCCTGTGGGGGAGCTTGGGAGGCCTGGTACTGTGGGAACTGTTTGTAGGCAGTGCCCTTCCTCGGGTAAAAGGGCTTTTTACCCGAGCCCTTCTTTTTCTGAGAAGGGGCAGAAGTCTTTCTAAAAAGCCTTGTCCTCGTGAGGTGCTCGGTTTCGAGCTGTGCGGCCTTCTCGGTCATGGGCTTGCCAAAAAGGTTCTCACCTCGGCAAGGGACATCGACCAACTTGTCCTGAACCCAAGGCTCGAGGTCCGATGACTGACTGCAACCACGCCTGGCGTCGGGCTGCGATGCCGGCTGCCGCAACACGGGCCGAAGGCTCGAAGTCATCGTAGGCAGCGCGGGACAAACTTAGAGCATTCCCGTATCCCCGAGGACTTGAACCTCTGCAAAGGTTCCCCGGAGAGACCAGCAGAGAACCCGGCCAGCTCCTTGGCCAGGTCTCGCAAATACATGCCCATGTACAGCTGGTAAGACTGGACACGGCAAGCAAGTATCAAGCCCTGGAAGCACTTTCTACCAAAACCATCCAGGTTCCGGGCCTCCCTGCCAGGGGGCACCGCAAAGTACATCTTCTGACTTTTCAGACGATGCATGGTCGATTCCACCACCATGGAATGGAGTGGTAGCTGTGCCTTCTGAAAACCAGGGCTCTTCCGGAGTCGATAAATGGAATCGACCCGCTTGCTTAGAACCAGCGCCGAGGCCGGTGCCTCCCACATCCGGAAGAGGAGCCGTTCCAGCATCGGAGGAACCGGAACAGTAAAGGCCTCCTTCGGAGGAGAGTCATACTGGAGGGCCTCGAGCTCTTCGGCTCAAGGCTCCTCCTCGGGGTCCGCAGGGATAGCCAACGCAGTGGCCATATCCTGGATGAACTCCGAGAACCGGGTATCCTCTGGAGGGGATCTACTCTGGGGCTCAGACTGCGGTGAGTCCGACGGGACGCACCGAGTCCGGAAGGTATCAGGGGACTCCTCGTCCTCCGTCTCCCAGGCGAACTCGTCCAATGAGGAATCGGGGTCCGACCGCGCGGGGCCTGTGAGCACCCGCCCCGACGCTGAAGGCACTGGCGTCGACGCCCTCGGTCCCGAGCGGAAGGTCGAGGGTGACCGCGACCGAGGTCGACCTCGAGCCTTCATGGTCTCGAGTATCGGCTCGGTCTCCGGGGTCGACTTCGACGTCGATGTCGCGGTGGTCGGGGCAGATGCGCCAGACAGGCTGGCCATCAGCGCCCACTGCTGATCCATGAAGGCAGACAATCTGCACTCCAAGGCTGTCAGCCTGAGACCCAGCTCAGGAGACTCAGCAGCCACAGACTCGGGCCCCGGCAGCGCCGGGCCAGACGTCGGCTCTCTGGGAGGAGAGTCCATGAGGACTACAGGACTTA
This sequence comes from Ichthyophis bannanicus, assembly GCA_033557465.1. NCBI lineage: Eukaryota > Metazoa > Chordata > Amphibia > Gymnophiona > Ichthyophiidae > Ichthyophis > Ichthyophis bannanicus. Next base: position 295,822,570 of record CM066040.1, on the reverse strand, counting down.
CGTGTCCAGCAGACTCCAGCTCCACACGAGGTACTTTTGGCTGATTCTCCTGTTCCATGGGCCCGGGATAGCTCTCGAGGAGCCAGGGACCTCCTCCGACGCCGCCCTCGCGAACCGCTTCTTCCTCTTTCGTTCCCGGTCGGGGGACCCCCTGTCCGAGGAGCCCCGATGGTGCTCGGGATCAGACTCCCGAGATGTCGAGGCCTCAGACGAGGTTCGGACCCGGCCGGAGGCCGAGTCAGAGAAAAGCCTTTCCTTTTGATGCTGACGACTTCGAAGCACCTTGGTGGACATTCTTCCACATGGTCCACAGATCTTAGGATCGTGGTCAGGACCCAGGCACTGAAGGCAGCAGTCGTGTGTGTCGGTGAGAGACAGTTTCTTTCACCGATCACACTTCTTGAAACCACTGGAAGCCATCAGGGAAAAAAGAGTCCCCGCGAGGTCAAAGGACAGGCCTTCCAGGGAAAAAGAAAAAAAAGGGCATGAATGCCAGCCACGAAGGGCAAAAAATGAAAAAAGAAGATCGGGCTCGATACCGGTGTACCGAACCCGGCGGGAGGGGAACCGGCATCGAACCGGAGAAAAAATAGCGAAGGAATCGCAAAAAAATCCAACTATTTTCCGGGAGGACTAGGACACACATCCGACGGGCTTCATGGAAAAAGAGAGACTGACCAAGATGGCACCTTTAGGCGGGAAGGGGACCGCGCTTGCGTGC